>VMBQ01002276.1:0-138902 GCA_007657795.1 Dreissena rostriformis
CTTCTAATATTATCAATGTAGTACCTCTTCACATTATTACATACTTTACTAAAATAAAAGAGAAATATATTTTGAATTGCTCATCATCTAATTGTGTCAGTATAATGTGTGTTATGTTGACCATGTTTAACACAATATATTTTATTAGTTGTAAGTTAAGTTTCAACTATATGTTATTGAAGGCAATGTACTGCAAGAGATGTCGCTCAAACAATAATGACATCGCCATTGCTTGGAAATAGTATATTTTAATTTCGTTTTACAACTAAACGGGTAACAAAGAAAATTGCACAAAGGCTATTGTACTTTCCAATAAAGAGTTTGCTGACCTTTCTGAAATCAAACGGTTTTAAATATTGTAAACAAATTCTTATTCTAACCAAAGTTTTGTTGTCCGTAGTCCTGGCTTGGTAATCATTGGGGGACATTCTTACGTTACAGATACTTTTTCACGTGATCTCTAATGTGTATTTTATTCTAATGCGGGAAGGTAGAGATATTAAAAGAGTAATGTTTATTGTTCACCAGTTCAGATATCTGTGAGAGATGCGTGAGCTTGTGTTTGTCGAATCTTTATCCACATTTACATCTTTTTTCGGTTTTCCGAGATACACCTTTTATGCAACAAAATAACAGTTTAATTGAAAATGTTTAAAGTTCAAACCATTATTTGTTTTGCAAACCACCGACTGGATGTCAAAAGTATTTCATAGACATAGTCCATGTGTGCATAGAAACTGCATGCCTTCAAAGTGAGTATTTCACTAAAAGCCCGGCTGCCAGTTGTCATCGTAAAATGTGCTTCATATGTTACAGTTTCAAAACAACACGCAATTCTGAAAACTAAAACCTGTTTAGCTGACTGTGTGATTTATTAACAAATGCCTCGAGGTCATATTTCCTCGCTACTGTTTTTTTTAACAAAACAAAAGCAACGCTCGCATTACGTCTAGGCCAAATCGATATTTATATCATCATTTGATTTCAGAAAAAGAAAATGGTTAAGTGTTACCATCTATGCCAAAACCACCACAGCGACATAATGATTTACTTCATATAAGCACTATTGTTTATTTTATTGTGTATACGTGTTATCATAAACCATATCGGTCTCATTGGTTATTAGACGCTATGGGGTGATTAAATAGCAAATCTGACGACTAAATTAAAAAGATTAATGGTAATAAGACCATAAAATGTACACTTTTAACGTACACTTTTAACAAGGTACACTGCATTTTTGCACTGCAGGTTGTGTTAACATCCATACCCTTGTGAAGTTGGAACTTAATTCCCGAAATAACAAATAATATAATATTATGCGTAGTAGAATATTTAAGAAGATGTGTCATTATTTACGGCATCAAAAGCCGTTAAAATTAAACAGAAATCCCGGTCGTGCATTTGCTAATGTTTTACCAAAACTGTCCCATATTTCGTAAGATTGTTTCATTTTATTAAACATGTCATTGACTAACCTTCAGTGCCTAACGTTACCTCGCATCCTCTCCAATATTGAAGAATTCAATTCTAGCCGCGCACGAATATTTATACACGTTTTTTCTTAACCGGAATACCAAACCTAAATTATTTGTAACCTTATTAGGACGTGCTATTATTTTATATTAGTTGCGAAATAGAATATTGAACTAAAGTAAATGAGATCGTAATTGGAAACTGGCTTGATTATGGGTGCCGTGTTCATTCATTAATATGTATTCAATAATATTGTCAGAATGTTACTGCTTCATAAATATTTTGAATAAACCATTTCGGTGATGAAAATATAATATTAATGTTCAGGGAAACATACGATGTTTGCAGCGAAATGGACTTTTCTTAAACAACTTTACTGGCTATGGGTTGAACGAAGTTTAAAATACAAGTAAACGTCTGTATATGTTAGTTTTAGTTCATTGGGACTTTTTGTTGTAAAAATAACTATGTTCAAAGTTTTATTTTGATTTTGCAGTTTTGAATTTATTTTAAATGTTAAATTCCTTCAATTTAAATCAAATATAATAATTACGACGTTCGAATCCGGTCGCTTTTACAATACATTTTACTTGAAATAAGCAACGGGTTTTATTAACAATATTAGTCGGAGATAAGAAACATATATTTTTATTATGAATATTAACACACGACACGTATTCAAATGATCTTGTTGCACTATTAGACTTGCTGTTACTCACATGTCTGCAACGATACACATTTATCTGCTCATCGTGATAAGTTTCTCGTTTCTGATGCGTGATCAATACATACTTATGTGCATCCACATGCGTTTGATATTACGAAATAATTGCTTACCAACACAGTGGGCATGTAAGCTATATTCAGCATATAATCACGATAACATGCACGATCAAACAGTATTAAATGAACATGGCTCAGAACGGGGCTCATATAAATTATTGCCTGTAAAGTGGGGACTCTGTAAGATATAACGGGTCTGCACTCAATTTATGATGCTGCAGTAACGTTAGCACCACGAATCTCGAGATCCAGCCAAGACAATGATTAATGAGCAACGCCTAATGCGCGTCTTCGGCCGATATCATTATGGTGTAAACTTTTGCTATGGTTATAATCATTAATGCCAACATCTATTGGTGGCAGGCACTTTTGATTCAAGGAAACGCATTTCATTATTTTAATCGAAAAGCATTTTTGACTTGAGTGTTAAATAATGCATAACATCGTTATATGATACAAGTTACGTTATAAAGCATCATAGTCTAATGCTTCCTATTAATTTCCTATGCATATCTTGAAAATAGATAAAACACTAAAGCTTTTAACATTATAGCAGCATGTTTTAGAATCGTTACATGCATACTGTGTATTTTCGAAAACGCTTAGTACAAATAGTATATGTTCTTTATTGTATGACAATAAGGGTACTTACTTGATTTTTTTCCAGAATCATTAACCGCAATCGCGTGCTTACTATTTAACTAATTGAACTTGCTTTTGTTCTAAATTTGGTCGGAAAGGTAAAGTAAAGAAATGCATTCTGTGAGGAAACAAGTGATTTGGTTTTTAAAATCTTTTGCTTGCGGGTCATTACGTTTCGGTATACATGGATATGTGCCTGCCGACGGATGCCGAATAGTGTAGAATGTAATATTAATAATCAAATATCATGCCTTAAATACAATAAAATGTAACGTTTGTATAAGATAAATTTTCATAGCAACCACAACTAAATGTATTGTTCGTACTGTTAACTTTTTTGGTTAACGCATGCGTATAATTGTTATAAATGTCAGTGTATTTCGGTGTATCAAATATATTATTTATTTGATGTTGTTTTTTCAAGCAGTTTCGAATGTAATTGTACCGGATGTGTGTATACGTTTTATATACGTTTCAATAGAAGTCATAACAGAGCACGTTTTCAAAGGAAAGTAAGAATTTAGATCCAAACCATTAGTTGTGACCAAACAGTGATCTCATTGGTTTAACAGTCATGTTTATTCATCTGCACTAATACTGATAAAGTTATAAAGTATTGAATGAAAAAAGTGCATTCACCAAGAAAGACTGATTGCATAATATAAACAGTAAAACGGGTATAATTACAAATGGACCATATTTCATATTCAGCCAGTGTGCCCTGTGTAGTGGCGTTCTTGACGTAAATAGCAATTCGTGAATTGCAATTTAAAATAGTTCATAGATGTATAAATAACTTGACATAGCATCGCATGTAAACATATCAAATACAATGTACAACTATCCTGAAGGAGGAATATATTATTAAACGGTTTATTAACAGTAATTTACAGGTGTATTTTAATGGTTGGGTTTTAATCACATATTTCTGACACATCTGTAAGCATACAAATACAGGACATAGTACAATAATTGTTGAGAAATCTATGAATGTCAGTGTCCAACAAATGTGGTTTATGGTTATACTAAATAATATAACACAACAGGAATCTTTTTGTAAACACAGTTAACATTCTACAACAACATTTCACGCATAATATAGGTCGTCAAATATAGTCAACACCGTCAAAACATTTAAGCTGGAACTTGATTGTATTACATGGCTTACCGAGGATTATCAAAGGCCTTCTCCACTTGTCAAATGCACATATGATAGAAGTGTATCAATTTCACAAACACTCATCCGAAAACGATCATCCATCGTATTTGCATTGAACTCTAAAAATTACTACCTGGTATTTTTCGCCTCTTGTATTCAGTGCTTACACCTTTGAGCTTTCTAAAGACATTAACTTGAGCAACTTTCCAAGGTATGATGCCAATATTGATTTGGTTAACCGTTTTGCACTTACACAAGGTAACATACAATTATAACACATCCAAGTTAATTATGTGTTGTTTATAGATGTGCCAAATGTCGTGCAACCTCATAACATAAAGCGGTAGTGTTTGCATTTAACTGTACTTGGAGTGCATGTTGATGCACTTTTGTACGAAATTACGTTTTTGCTTACGTTAAAATGAATTCCGTTATCAATAAATCATAACTAAAGATTTATAAACTGTCAGCTACGCTATGCTAATGAATTGTTATAATAGATCCCACAAGGTCATCAATGTTGGCTACATATAAAAATGTATGTGTTTTTTAGAAAAGCAAAGTATTTAAAGCTATACACAAATATATGTAGGTACAAAATGTTTATACCAGTCTCCTTTTTCCGCATCACTTCCTCCCCAATACGACCTCCTATATGGCTTCCTGCATATCCCTCTTCATGTTCTCCACATATAACCACCACATACATGTATGATGTATTTTAAAATAATCAAAGTGTCCAGACTTGAATAGTGAGTCTTTTGTAAAAGTGAAACGGCTCGTTATAGTTACACAGTTATGGTAGCTATACTGGCTATATGCCTAACTCGACATCGTGGGTTTGAAAGTTCCTACAAAGTTTGCGAACATGTAATACAATAGTTTATATACAAGACATGTACATGCTCTTACCGCGACGCTATTGGTGGATAGCATATGTTGAACAGCTTGAAATATACTATTTGTTTCCACTGGTAGTTTTATTCGTATAATGACAGCAGATTAGTATTTTGTTTTGTTTTTTCAAAAGCTAGCTAATTCCGGGATTATATATCATTTATTTGTAACGTTATTTTTGCTGTCCTCGTAACACAATTCAAAGAGTTACATATTTATAAGGATACTGCATGAAAGAACGCAACGTTTCATGTTTTATCATAAACGATATACTGTTGGATATCTTGTTTGGTTTTCAACCACATAGTTAAGATGTTCTCATCTTTACTTGGCAGGCTCTGGTCAAATCCCTATTTTATAAATACTGATATAAAACTTTATAAATACGTCATCACTGGTTTACGTATGCGTATGTTCCGTAATTAACGAATGGTATCGTTATGGGTTATTATGTATCTTCTTATCACAGATACGATTGTGATCAAACGTCATTTGTTTCAAGTAAACTATATGTAAATAAACATCATCGTGGTACAATCTACACACATGCATGTATTGCGTACGTTATGGCTAGTCTAATAAATAAAAGAATATCGAGTAGTTAATGAAACAAACTACAGTTGTTTTTGTAATGGTTTTTACATTTATTTATATAGTGCATTTGCAGAAACGCTGACATGTTTAAAGTTCTAAGATAAATCCCTCAGGTTTTTGTAAAAGACTATGATTTAAAATGGTCATTAATCGTATTGTCCCAAAGCGGCGCTTTGCAATGCTTTTCTTGACATAAGTGTGTATGTTTGCATATGTACAGATATCATTTTTGAGAAAAAGATCTTTAAGGCGTGTATTTACATCTGGTTCTCAGAGGACGTCCTTAATGGCAAAACACAAAGCAATCCGGATGTTAAAAACACTAGGGAGCTTAAATTATTATACCGTGTATTTAATAAAAAAGGGCAATTATACAACACAATATGTATCATTATGTGACAATACTGTGCAAATATTTTATTTTTGTGTTGATATATGATAACACGTTAAATGAAACTGATAGTAAATTTGAAATGTGATATTTGGTTTAAATTGTGTTCATATATATCCTGACAAAAACACACAACCTAACACTATTAGCAGTTAAAAAGAAAGAACTTGCTCGAATAAACCATCCTTTAAAATATGTATACGGCTGTATTAAAATGCAATGTACCATATCATGGTGCGTGAATTTTAGCATTGTTTAACTCGACTTTAAAAGCGACTTTAAATAACTTCGATATGTAAATTTGCTTAGACTAAATGTCTAATAACTGCAAAGCTCTTAAATTGTTTTGCAAAATTCAAATGCCGTATACAATTAATTATTTAATAAACATACAATGTAAACATTTGAAAAGTGCCGTACGTTTATCTTCTATGCAATGATTTCATACTTTCCGGAAATTAAGAGAAAACGCTCCATGATTTGTAAAGGTTCAATCAAAAAGTTAACTTTTGCAAACGGCAAAAGTCGTCTACATCTACGGCTGCAAAAATAACAGCATTGATTTTGCGTATAAGGACGATTTATGTCGTTAGTGTGACATAAACTAGCAATACCATATTCCCTTGTTTATTCGGGTTATCCTGGAATGACAGTGATCAGTGATGTGGCCCACTTATTGTGAGATATAATGAACGGCTTATGTCACTTAATTCAGACAGCAAGCTGTGTAATCAGGCTCGTAAATCCTTCAGTGACAGATACTTAATGTCAAATGTGTTTTCATTCGTGTTAGTTTCTGCAATTCCCGTGTGTTCTTGTTAACTGCTGATTGGAGCTTCTTTCAATCCTTATCCAAATTTTACATAAAATAAAAGCAAACACTTAAGAACAATTGCATGTTTGACATTTAAAATATAGGTCAGATGCTTTCAGCAACGGATACAACTTGTAAAAGAAGGGGAATAATCTCAGAATACAATTTCAACAAAATATGTCACTTTGGATTGGATTGACAATGCATGTGTTAACTTTATATATTTCATTAAAGGTCAGATTTGTAAAACTAGGCTTGTACAACACGCCTTTTTGTGTGATTCGTTCAGGCAAAATCTGAAATATTAACTGAAAAATTGTTTAAGCAGAAAATTATGTTATGTTAAGAAAGGTAAAATATATGCATTGTTTGTATAATATTTATTTAAAACTGTTCCTCACGAAGGTTATATATTCGCGTTACTTTTTATAGAAAATGTATAATGCTGATGGATTTAAATAATCGATCAATAAATGTACTTACATTAGGCACTGAATAGTCTTTATGTATGTGTCTGACCATTGTATCACGCAGAAGATTAACAAAGTGTGGAGTGATTTTGTTCTACTTCCTTTATAAACTAAACGAAAGGGAAAAGTGCAAGAAATGTACTTGGATATTGCGTTTAAAGAACACATTCAACGTGCATTCAATAAATGATATTGCTGAAGATTGAATGCAAATGTTTGTGTTGTTGTGTGAGGATTGTGAATTATGATTATTAAATGAGAACTTTCCAAAATATCAAATATTACATCAAACAAGACTGTTAATTGAAAAGTTATAACATTTAATAACATGAAAATAACCTTTGCCGCGAGTCCGCGAGGTATGATTGGTATGTCATATGAACATCTTTCTATTCCGAACTAATGTTTAAAAACAACATGGCATTGTTATTTCATCTACATCTCAAGAAAAATATGTGTTTTGCAAAAGGATTCAAGTGTACATAAAATTCATGAGTCTTGTACTCAATTGAAATTACCGTGATCATGGTTATTAAAATATTCAGCGGTATACATCTTGTTATTTGTAGTATCAGTGTTTTTGGTCTAACGAATCTAACTGACAATTCTAGCGAGAATTAGGTATGAGGTATTACTGTTTAAAGTTATAACACTATCTTAATGTGCTATCAAGATATTAAGCAAAAATCCTGATGTTCTGTATTTACTGCACTTACACACGAAGTGCCCGTTATCGATATATTGTGACTCTGAGCAAGTGTTTGACATTGAATCCATGCTCGATGGCTCTGAAAGTTGTTGTATTTCATCACTGCATACAATATCATGGTCTGACCATAAGCCTTTAGAGAACATACTTTGGACGATAATTAACGATTGTATTGTCATTAATTAGACACAGGTGGTGTAGATGCAGTGGTTGCATATAAATGTAGAAAATGTGCACTAACACTGTTTTGCCNCTTACATTTGTTGTTTAGAAAGCGTGCTCTTATATGTAATGGAAACATAAGAATGCCTTGTTGTAAATTGCAAGGTTAAATAAATGTGAGATCTCACAATAATTGCTGAACTATCTGCACTAGGCAGTCATATGATTACTGTCTGGCACGCATCTCGGATTATTAAACCGAAATATAAAATGGAGGACATTTTCATAAAAATGGTTACAGTTAAGCAAAGGCATTGCCATTTATGATATAATGCGTATTATGAAATCCCAACTGTCTGACTTGTTTGTTCTAAACATGCGATCGCTTATCTTGGAAAACGGTTTGTCTGTTGAACCACTTCTTCAAAGTATATTCAACTGACCTAAAACTGTGTACATTGAATACTTGACATAAGACGCATACGAGAAACTCTGTCACACTTAAGATGACTCTATAACAACGTGTATTTTAAAACATGCATGTGTATATGATTGAAAACAAAGCGTTTAACTTAGTAACAAGACATAGATTTGTTAGACTCAAGACGATTTAACTTACTTTAATTATTCATTTTAAATAAAATATCAAATGGATCACTTTTGCCCAAGCATCTTCTAACACTTCTTGAACTAACAGACGTCAGTGCATTGTACATAGTATACGAATTGTGTCAGTCTTAAACAAGTTACAACATGATACATTAAAACTGTTGAGTATTGCAGAAATTATGTTAAAAAATATTATTTCTTCGTTGCATAATTTTAAATATCAAGCGATTATCCCTCGGCCGCCACGTAGATTGTGAAGTAATCGGTCATAGCATCTTGCCTATGTTTAATACCTCCCCCTAACTCGAATTTAACTCGAATTTAATTAGGGCAATTGTAAGTAACTGACATATGTATGTGCACGTAGAACTGGTAACCAGCTATCATAGGAAAATATGAGTTGGTTAAATGACCAACTGAAATAATTTTTTAAACTCCGAACACCTACAACAAAACCAACAAACTAACCACCCAACATGGTTTACTTTACATATTTGATATCTTAGCAAAAATACAGCAACAATTAAAAATGTCATATTTAGTTTAGTTTCTGAAATATTGATTTGTGAATGCAAAAAAAAATGCATTATTAGTTACTTAGCAAAAGTGTCATGACTAAGTAAAAAAAAAAATCACAACCAGTTGGATTTTCTGTAAATTGTGTATAATTTTGTATACGAACAATTTGATCAAAATTTACGTTTAAAACACTGTTAATATTCCAACAAAAGAACTTCAACTTCTCAAAGTATATTGAATGTTCGGCTTTAATGTATTAACTATTAGAGCAGCGCTATTTTAAGACGCAATGTCAAGCCGTGTACAGTAAAACTCTTTGCACATTGCAAATTTGATGTGTGTAAACAACGATGGCACGTCTTTCGTCAATAATACAAATAATTACGGATTCATATTTACATTAGTTGGTGTATTGCATTGTTTTATACTTAAACGATCATATGGATGTAAAACATATAATTTGAGTACCTTATGCTATTTTGTATCTAGGCCATCGAATTCAAGATCGTTATTTAATGTAACAAATACATGTGTAATGACGGCTTCCATGATCTTCTCGTTTTATTTAATACCATTTTGAGTTTATACAGTGGATTTATTTAGGCACCGTTTTACTTGGCATTTAATTATGCTGCATGCATCTTATGTATATAATGATGTACAGGGACTTAAGCTTAAACATATTTTTTAAAAACCCTGTTTGTAATTTTCACAATATAGTTAACAGCTTATTTAACCAATAGTTATAAATGTCGTAGTCATAAGTTGTTTGATTGCATATATTCTAAGAATAAATGCGCCACATTTTATTATATGGATTATTGTACGATCGTGTTCATATTCTTTAACTAATTCGGCTATTGTTGATTGTGGCATAATTTCACATTGTATATGTACATAAGTTAAAAAACATCATCCCATCTCTTAGATTATGTGTGGATGTCCACAATATGCCGTGTTTCCTAAAAGTCCTTTGGTACTTATTAGTTTGATGCATGCATTCGATTAAGAAGTCATAAGGTTGTACTTGCAACTATCACCTAATGGGTATGAAATAGTAGTTTGATGTAACGTTTCATAGTGTTTTTAAATTCAGCGGTTTATACTTCATGTTTTGATTACATTGGCAATTACGCCCCTTATACGAATAACATTGGAAAATTATCAGATACAATGATGTAACCATCAACATGTGTTGAGTATAAGTGGGGTGATATCGACGGTAAATAAAGTTTCATAATTTTATTAAAATGAGTATTTTAATAATTAAAAACAAAACGCTCAGCGGTCACGGGAAAATCAGCAAAAGTAGTGAAATCGTTATGAATAAAATATAAATTAAGAATCGTTATACCCATGCATACTATCGATAACGGGACTTTAAGAGAGTTAAGTAAATGTTCATTAAAGGAGGAGATGTTTGTAGACGTGAGTTGGAATCCCACTGGACTCGTGTAGAAAAGACCATTTTTGCATTATTTGTTTTGTCTTAGTACTTTAATCAATATGACTATATATGTTTGTGCTTAAACAGAGTGAACATGGATTATTTGATACACGTCTGAGCGAATGGAGAAATACTTTTGATATACCCTTTGAAGGCAAGCGACGTATTGCCTAGTTAAACAAGCTACACAGCAATTCAAATCGTATATTTCAAAACCAATTTATAGAACTGGAACTATTAATGATATCGAGAGCCTTCTTTGAACATTCTAATACTTTAGGAACCATCGTACGTGTATTTAATCAATTTAATTATTTGGGTATGACTTATTTTAATAAAAGCTCATAAAACAACTGTATATTATTATACCGGACACAATATGAGTAAATAAACGTACATTTAAGGTCATACACATAAACACTTTATTATGATGTGTGTGCACATTGAGTAAAACGATTAAAATTGTATACATTTTGTAACAACGCCCGCATTTACGTAAACGTATACGAAATCGGTAAACGCAATAAAAGCAATATGCATATATGTCTGGCGGACTTGAAATGTTTTCGGCGAAACAAAAACAAATTCGTACAGCAAATCCAAGTAAGACCTCTCGTCGCACGGCCGCCGCAAGCCGATGTGTCGATTAACACAGCTAGAAATTGTCATTTAACATAAATACAATTTTGGATAAGAAAGTGTGCCTGTCCCGGCATTCGAACTATACCTTATAGAGCAAAATCAAACTTGCTACCTTTGCACCAAGCACACTTTAAATCATAGTACAGCATGTGCTTTAATATGTGTTTTAAGCGCTATATTAGCAAAACGTTTTTGTTTTCAAATCATAGACGAAAAGCGTAACACAAGCTTTATTAACCGATATGTTCAACGCTTTTCTTTATATAGAGTAGTATTTGATTTCATTATAATGCATACATGTTTTATGAATCATTTTGCAACTTTAAGGTGCTATATACGTCTTCTAGATATATCAAAGTTATCAATTTTAGTTTTACTAATTTAAAACAATAGGGTCTATAACAAGCATTACGATCATTACTATATTATACTATATTGCGTATAAGTTTGCTATTTATAGTTTATTTAAATTATTATCTAGAAGCACATTTAAGTGCCGACTGGAAGCATTATGACAGTGGTACGAGGTTCCGAAAACGTTGTTATGAATGCGCGATAAAGATCTACTTGGTGTTAAATTCGATCCTGTAATGTCATAGAGCCTCCAATGCTCCACCGTCTGAAGTTACTCATATACCGCTGTGATTGCGTACTCGCAGGAAAAATCATCAACACAATCATCTTTTCTTCTAGTCTTTTTGGAACTATACACTTATATATCATATGTGTATAGATTATTTATGTCACCAAGGATTTCAGCGCTTCGATTTTTTTCGTGTATTATTTTAAATTTCTTTGATCAGAAATTATGGCACTGAATATTCGGTATCGTTTACACTATCAGACGCTCAACATCATTATGCATATGCCTACCATTTTAGTAATAACCTTTTATCATTGGCATATACAAATGTTATCTATTTTATTTTTGTAGACGTTGAAACTATTATATACCAGAAATATAAAAATAAATTCATTACGCAATTGTTAAACAATAATGGAATATACTTGTCCAATCTTATAAGAACAATCCCTAAAAATATGAAACATTCAGCCCCAATGACGCACTTACTTTGTGCTGCAATTGTCAAAGTTGATTAATGTTTCATGGTCAGTATACACATACTTTCATGAATATTTATTTGTGGGTTATTTCCCGCAAGATTCACAATTAAAAACCGAAAACAATCAATGCGTGCTAACATGGCTTCAGTTTTTTAAAATGAAAATACAACAAAATAGCGTAAATTTAACTAAAGACTATTTAGTTTTAAAATAAAACATTTAATAATGTTTATATTCGAATGCTCATGGTGGAAATGCAATATTATACAGTTTTAATTCACTGATATTTCTCTATAAATCACCGGAAAGCATTAGATAAGCATAGTACAGCATCTTTTGATATAAATCCCCTTTGATCTGAAATAAATTTGCATACGTAAAGGAAAAAATGTAAGAGAATGTCCAGGAAAACAAGTACTTAGACATCACTAGAGATCAGTGAACATCACCCTATCCGCATACTAGCACACTTCTTATGATAAAGATTGAAATATACTCGATAAATAATCTGGCGCAACACCACTTAATCTTTATCTGGAGAATAAAATATAAGATTTTTATCGAAACTTGTAAAAATGCAAAATTGTCCTCCAAACAGATTGATTAAAAACACAACATTGGTTTACATACTAGTTTGGTGCTTTTCTCTAGTCTTTTAAATTTTCAGCAAAACTTATAATCGTTATAAAATATATAAGTAATTTTGAGAGCTGTCTATGAAACACGTTGTACAGCATTTAAATTTAAAAATACATAATTTCTTCAACATTTGTAATTTCTCGTGAGAATTTATGCAAAATAATAAGCTAGTTTGCGTGGGGAAAAAACATGTAGCATGACTTTAATTTTGTGTACCAATGTTATTTGCTTTTTTTATTCATGTACATGCTATTTGATGTTTTCGCAATTGAAACGTTCTATTCACATCAATTGCCTCCATGCAAACATAATGATTGGGTTTAACATTTTCTTTCTCGACAATATTACTACAAAACTACAAAACTTACATAGAATGTTAGCTATACATTGAAAATTAAACATTTCAGTTCAACTTAAAAATATGTTTAGAAATCTCTTTTAGAAACATTTCTTATTTTGTATATTTTTTAAATCTTTGTTACAGTATTGATACTGTTGTCCTTGCCGCACCTTGTATTTCTTTTAAGTGAATGACGCCGACATGTACTTGTTCATGTATAGGATACATCTTTCAACATCTTTTAAGCTATTAACATGATAGGTTCGTTAGTTTACAGGCTTGTAGTGCTAAATCTAGTATGTAATCTGTGATCACAGTGATGACTAACTCACTGTTGTTTTAACAACTATTGCAAACTTAAACGCCCTAATATGGACATTGAGTATAAACAGGCCTTAACAACAGAGGCTTCACAACCACTTTGCCCGTTGCAAAATATATGTACGCTAGTTGACAATTGTTTTTTATCAGCAAACTGTTAATGCACGTAATTCTTAAAGGATAATGGGTTAATAAACACAACATAATTCAAATTATGCACTAGCTTTTATTGATCAAGATGTAGAACAATAAGAATGTGTAAATGACATGAAGCTAATATTACAACAAAGAAATATCACAGTTCACCGACAAGCATTTTACAAATTGTTTATAAACGTATACGTTTTTCGGTGTTATTTTATGTGATACAGAGACAGTCGATTAACCGGTTAACCGCTCGAATATCAAAACAGGTTAACCCGTTACGGATTTGCTAAGTTTTCCATCCCTATTTTATATGTATCTTAAATCACACATAAATTGCTTGGTGTGTGTTATCCAAAAAATAATCGCAAAAGTAATATATCCTGTTTATTTTTATCATCTTTGTCCCAATTCGATTGTGCTATTAGCATTTGCTACAATTTTGATGCTCTTCAAACTACTTCAGTCATTGGTGAATAAATGGGTTTAATATGTATAAACAGTACCGTACATGTATTTTATATTAGACAATTTTCAAACCCAAAACATTGTCAATGAATGATGACGAGCTAAATGTCTTTTAAATTGTCTTTTTGAATTTTCAATGAATTTGAAAATGGCGCCTAATTTAAATTAAATTCAGTTTGTATTAATTATCAACGTATCTTGTATATATGTACTGCAACCATGATACAATATCTTGTCACTTGTGTTAATTTCAATATCAAACCGCATCTTATCAACATGTCAGTATCACTTATCAATATTAATTATCATCTTAAATTTACCAGCCATTTATCAGTGTCGCTTACAATCACTTAACGACACTGATTGCAAATATTTATTGATAGAAAGTGTAAAGTCCCGACGTTTATTTAGGGCGATCACTCTTAATTCACTGTGTAAGTGACAGTTTGATTATAGCAAATTTTATGCTGTGACGCCGTGGTTGAGTTTAACTGCAAACACAATTGTACACGACGAAATATTATAAACATTAAATATGAATTCGAATATGTTATATGTGTGTTTTCTGTTTGCGCTGGTGTCGCTCAGTCATTGT
This sequence comes from Dreissena rostriformis, assembly GCA_007657795.1. Classification (NCBI taxonomy): domain Eukaryota; kingdom Metazoa; phylum Mollusca; class Bivalvia; order Myida; family Dreissenidae; genus Dreissena; species Dreissena rostriformis. The sequence goes on from VMBQ01002276.1 coordinate 14,887, forward strand.
GATAAAACGGAGAATGTGGCAAGCTGGGAGGTGAAAACTTCGGCTGACTGTCCAGGTATGTATGCTCATTTCTCTAACAATCGATAAAAAACACACCGTCATTATTGCCATGAAACGCTAACCGGAGTTTATGGAACATCAATTGTCCAATATTTTATCTGGTAACCAAGTTGTTAATCCCACTTGACCCAACTTTTTAACTTAGCCTTGATAATAACGAGATAAACCGTCTGCCCATTTGCATTTAGATTGAGTAAAATTATAGGCTTTAAGAGAGGATATATTGTTTCTAAGATCAACCGGCTGATCTTAGTGTAAGACAAACCTGACCCAGGTTCAAACTTTGCCTAGATATTGTCAAGATAAAGTTGATAACAATGCTTAATCAAAAATATGTTATAAATATGTCTTCGATTGTGGAACCAACGTTTTACTTTGATTTGAACTGATAAACAAAATTATGCAACAAATAATCCAGATTCGAAGTTGACATTGGTATTATCACGATAAATACTCTAACCAAGAGTTATTAAGGATGTGTCGAAATTGTAGTTTCTAAAGTTTAAACAAGCTTTTTGCTAAGATGAGAAAGTTTGTTACGCATATGACACAGATTGGCAAGTGGCATATATATTTTCATGATAATTATATATAAATCAATATTCTGACCATTTTTCATCAAGATAAATTCAAAACTGGCTTCTACAGTGAGAAAAAGGTTCATCTCAGTTTTGACCTGATTACCTAGTTTTGTATATAATGACCAAGATTCGATCTCGGACTAGATAATATCCATATACACATTCTGAATAATGTTCAAGACGATTGAGTCGTAAGTGTAGCTTCCAGAATAGTAACAAGTTGGTTTTGATGATTTGACCTGGTGACCCAAATGTTTGGTTACACGTTACACTTTTCGATGTTGTCAAGATAAACATACTAAAAAGTTTTATGAAGATTGAGTTATTTGTATGACCTCTTAAGTGATAACAAGACGTTTCGTGACACACACAACCCAGATTCGAACTCGGTCTACATATTTTAAATATTGACATTCTGACCAAGTTTCATAAAGGTTTCATAAAAAAATATGGCCTTTAGAGTATTAACATATTCCAAATCTGCGATAAGCATCAATGGCCATTTACATACCCCAGTCCCGTTAAAATAACACATTGTCTAGCAGAGTGCAGGGTTAATTTGTCCAATTAACAGACACAGCTATCATTCTGTCTTTTGTGCATATTAAAAGAATCATATAATCTTATGTAAATGCATATAATAATATGTAAAGGTAATTGTTTTCATCCATATCTATACAAAATAGTATCACCTTATTTTATACCTATATTGCATACAATATATATTTTGTTTACCAATAAACCATGATTATGAGTAATTATGTTAATGAAATGTACACCACGGCATTAAACTGGCTAATTATACTTCATCTGCAAATTTACCATGATTATCAGTATGCTTATTGCATGTTCTTGAATATTTTTCAATTTGAACAATAATGTTATTCTTTAGAGTAAGATGCTTCTTCTAATTGTGTTTATTGTTATAGTATATTTGGCTACACAATAATTATAGATTATTTAAGGATAAAAAAATATCATTGTTAATGGTTTTATTCCTATAAAGGATACAACAAGTTAAACAATAAATTGATACAGTAGAAATGTTTTTAAACTAAATGCAAAAAAAGTGCACAACAGCTCAATACAATTCTGGTTCCGGTCAGTTGAAAACATGAAAGGGGCTGTTCTACTTATACAGCTTTAATAAAACATCGTTAACACTCAAGACGTAATCATTTAATTCCAATATTAATAATACAAAACTTGCTCAGAAATAGTTACGGTCCGTTGAAAAACATGGCCGCAATGTGAACGGGTTATCTTCCGTATTTTTCTTAATAAAGGTAATATTTACACCTTGTAAACACTATTACAGTCGCATATTCAGCCCACCCATCGTGAAACAAGGCCAAAACATTAGATCTACTTGGTACCTCATCTGAGTTCGAAAATGGTTCAGGGAAGTTGAAAAGCATGGCCGCAGTGAGCGCGGGGCATTGTTTGTTATATGGCTATACATGTAGTGACGCCTTGTGAACAATCTGTACAATATGTGTTCTTGCTAAGAACAGTATTTATCTTTGAGTATCAGGTATTGGCATTTTGCCTTCTTGTAACGGGTTTGTAAAAATGTACCCATGTGATGCATTTGGTAACATGTTAACATGCATAAATGATAAATGAAAAGGTAACATGGACCAATTTTATCAAATAAGTGAAATCGATGTCTTCACATAATAATTGAGCCCTCTTCCATTTTTGGCCAGAGTAGCTTTAGTACTCTGCCCGCTATAAGGTCATGCAAGGTTCCGTGGTCTCAATAGAGAGAATAGTAGCTTCTGACCTGACAGCGCACGTGCGCTGTTTGGTCTTGAGCGAAGCTAGCCCAATTTGACATTGTACCCATTTGTAAATTACGCGGATTGTATAATTTTGTTGTAACCTCAGGGATTTGTGTATTCAGAACTAGTCAACATTCTAAACCGATAGTTTGTAACGCACATGTTATGTGTTTATAAACGAGAAAAATAACCGTTACGTATACACAAGTACGTTAATGAAATACACATATGCCGTCCCTTCTGTTGGTGGGAAAATGTATAAGACTGATCACAGCCGTTATACCAGTATATTTAGGGATATAAAAACTGGTCTTATTTGCCGATGAACGTGAATTCTTTAGTGTTGGACAAGGTAATATTGTTCTAAGCTATTTTTTATGTATGCCTTACTGGGATAAATAACTCTCGGTTATATAGATTTTCTTTCACTGAAATAGTTGTATATCATGTACACGTATTTACATTTTTAACTGCAACAGATAAAGGATATTCCACCTACGGTTACTGGACAGTGAGCGACAAGAACGGTGCACGGTGTGTGTTGGTATGCAAAGATGGATACGAACCAGACAATTGTCACGTGTTGCGAAAAATTGGAAACGACAAGTGGAATTTGGAGATCCCACAGTGTGTTAAGAGTGAGGCACATGCGTTCTACTTTTCTTACTAAGACTTGATTCTTAAATGAGCACACTTGACGATCATATATTTGTCAGTTATATAATGAACATTACAGACGGGTGTACAGCGAAAGAGGTTTTCAGACGGTTATATGGCAAACATATAGCTTAATAAGTATAACAAGTTCAATGGTATTATCTAATGGACGCGTTGATTATTACATTATACAACTATGCCATTTTTAGAAACATTGTCCTTGCCATTTACATCTGATAACACAGAGTCATGCATAAACATTAATTTGCTTTTTATAAGTATTTAAAGTATATACAGACTATTTTGAGATATTGCAGTAACCAGTTTTATGGACGAAGGGAATGACAGACGGATAAACTTGAAGCACGAATATTAAATAATAAGCGTCCTTTGGTGAAACTGAAAGAGCGGAATTATGAACGCAACATTTACTAGGGTTCTGTTTATCGATATTGGCTTTACAAGTGCACGGTACACATATACAAAGGAAACACTATGTCAAATTTACGACATTCACATTTTATATTAGATGTACCTAGTTTAGAAAACATTATCCGCTTCTAAATATATGTTTGGTTTTCCATACTATGCCGTGTTTTCTTATAGTCGTTTGCGACTAATTAGTTGGATTCATCATTTGGTGTCGTAGTCATACACTTTCACTTGCAACAATGACCTCATGTGTATGAAATCGAAACTTGATGTCACGTACGAAAATTTGTTTATATTCAGCATTTTATACTAAATGTTTTGATTACAATGGCTATTAGGCCACTATCGCGAATCATTATCAGACTTGTCATATTCAGCGGACTTGGACGTTGTGAACGTTTTCAACTTTGAATGTGGGTCACCAGATGATAATTCCTTTGAAGATGCATAAAAGTAAATAGGAGGAGAACAACGTTAGAATCATGACGAAGAACAAACGATAAATGCTTAGGTGAGCTAAATATAAAACAAGTCTACTCTGGTAACGTCTTTGATTACAAACTAAGTATACGTTGCGTGGTTGTATGTGTCATTATGATGTTAACACTGGAAGCATGGACCTATATTGAGGTATGTGTTTGATTTTGTCATTTGAGTGAGCAATTATAACTACAACGGGAAGAATTATTTAAAAACAAAAAAACAATTGGCAATCCATTGTTTCGAAACGAACTTTTGTATTTTATTGTACTGAGTAAATATTTATGACGTCTCTTTTAACATATCTGTTAAGACACACATGTTACGACATTGAATATTGTTCGTATTGTTCTTGTACAGATTGCAATTTGCCCTTGTTTGCTATCACAATAAATATCAAAATACTAGGAAATGTTATTGGAGAAAAAGAATACTAACACCAGGTAGGTATTGAATACAAATAATATTTTATGTGTATACGCCCAGCAGGAACACTTGAACACTAAACCAAGGCTCGTGATTCAGGTGTATTAACCCACGCAAAATAAACTTATCTGTGTTCAACGCTTACGTAGTATTCTGTTTTTACACAATGAATTGGCCTATATGTGTTTACATCTATGTGAGCATAGCCAACTACATGGCATTGAGAAATAAATACCGTAAATAAAATTAAACTAAATAATATCAAAGAAACAATGTACGGATTTTTATCATCCCCCACCAAAAGGCGTACGATCAAATACATGGTGGGCGTCACTTATTTATGCGCATCTGTTCCTACATTTTGCAAGCGATTTCCGTCAAACTTTTAACAAAATATTTATATCAGTGGAAAATCCAATATTGCCAAGGTGTTGTATTGAGTTATTTAAAAGAGTTATTCAATTTGTTTAACATTACATATAACAGTTGTTTGCGCAAGTCATTCGATGTTCTCGATTAAGTTTCTTTGAGGAGTATTTTTTGTTTTACATATACACATACCAGGTTCTGTGTTCATCTCTTACTCCATGTTTTCAATGATTTTCGTCAAACGTTTACATACTTTTTCTCTTCAAGTGATTCAGCGAATATTCTTGGTTTTGGTTTCGTAATTCGGAAATGCGGTAAAAAGAAACCATGTGCTTTGGTAATGAATCTTGCCTTTGAGTAATTGAAATGAAGTGAACCTACATTACTGAGAAGTACTGCGTTGGCATTTATAATCACCCACGGCGTATACAGAATGTAACAAATATTGCATAGACTAAAGTGCTTGAGTGCATGATTAGTTTTACGACATTGTGTTTCTAGATTATGCAACTAAAACAATAGTTTGAACTGCTTAGATAATTGTGAACATGTTCGCACCAAACATTTAACAGTATAACTCAACTATTCGAAGTATATAAACATTATTATTTAGCAGGAAAGTTAAATAGTATTGTTAGACTTCACAGGGTTGAAAACCACTAACCTTTGGTGCAAACATCTTCCAGCTTTAGTTTACCGTTTATTGTTAACAATACATAAGCGTATACATGATAAGCAGGTCTTTGTAAGAAGTGCACTCCTATGCATTTAAAGAATCGATTAAACGAATTGTAAAAACAGTTTTGTTTTGCCATTATTGATAATTATCCCGTATTAACGTTCATTTTAATATATGTTATTAGTTGTAAGTAGTAGCTCGCTTGTTTGAATATAATGAGTACGTGTTTACTTTAAGCTGAGAATTATTATACGTTTTAATCATCGTTTCGTCAATCTGTAAACAATGCTCTTCATAAATTGCATCACGATATTACGTTGTCTTGTTACTGCATTGCACTGGAATGTATCGTTGTTTGTAAGTGTCCATGCAGTCACAATGAGTTGAGAATGCGAGAACGCGATAGCGAGAATGCGAGAATGCGAACACGCGCGAGTACGATGACGAGAATGCGACAATACGATGACGACAGTGCGACAATACGATGGCGACAATGCGAGAACTCGATGGCGAGAATGCGATGGTACGATGGCGTCAGTACGATATGACTATCGCATTGTTGGCATCGTACTATCGCACTGTCGCCATCGTATTGTCGCACTGTCGTATTGTCGTCATCGTACTATCTCGTTCTCGCATTCTCGCCATCGCATTCTCGCATTCTCGCCATCGTGTTGTCGCACTGTCGTCATCGTATTGTCGCATTCTCGTCATCGTACTCTCGCGTTCTCGTATTCTCGCCCTCTGGATTTTAATGTTAACCACGATGGCCCTAACGGTATTCCGTAACTGCCCGTGCATATATTGACGTTCTATGATAATCATTCATGAAGTAATTACCAAGTATCAAACCAATTAATCAACCTATTTATTGTATCTTAATTTTATTAAAAAAGGGGATTTTAGTCCGTTGTCTGTGCATAACCAGTGCTTGGTGTTTTAGGAGGAGATCTAATGAACGGCACTACAGTGGTTATCGAACACGAAACCAACTGGTCGCTAGGCGGACAACATATATGGTACGCTATGTCGGCATGGAATAATTTGGTTTTAAATTACCAGACCTATTATTTGTAAAACCACGCTAGGCACATTTAAATTAATGTACATGGACGTTATCGGTTCTATACATATCAATATGTTCTTGCGTCTTATAACATTTTCAGAGGAACGACCTCAATTAACAAGAAATAGAAAGTCTTAGATCATCACAAAGCTATTGAAAACAGCCCTTCTGATAAAACGGAAAGTACATCAGAGTATTAGTACAACTATTCAAAGTAATTCTTAATGTTTGTGTACAATACTTAGTATAAGGTCAACATATATTGTTTCTGTAGTGCATATTTTTTGTGCGATACTTATTATATAGTATTGTAAGATAAATGATGTATATTTGTAAATTTATTGATGTGTGTATAGTAAATAATTTATCTATATGTTAATACAAGAACAATTCACGGTAAGAGCCCGCAACTGTGTGTCCACAGTGGGATGCCAGTACATATGAGCATTTTACCCCATAATAATTAAACTAGGTCTTAAATATGGTCGTATTGGATATGTATTCATGCTTTTTCACGAATGCCACAGAAGGCCGCTAATGTGTATATGCATAAACTATTTGAACGGATTTTACCTAAGACAAAACGTTACAGTTAGTATTAATCGTCATGTCATAATGCGGCGCCTTGCACATATTTGTTATGCACTTAGTTTTCTCATTCGGATATCTACATGCAGCGCAAATACATGTAGTATCGTCGCTTTGGAAAGAAACCACTAAAACATGTAGCATTGAAAGCGTTTGTTGATGCCGGACTCTTTTAATGAACATGGTAACAAGGACACCAAGGACGTGATAATGCTTGCATTTATAACAATAGTCGCCATCTTATTCAAACATGTTGTATTATACATTACTTACAAAAATAACATAGCGATGCATTAAAGCGTTTCATGCAGCATACTCATCTAATGAAGAATATGATTTCACTATAAAGAAGCCATGCAAACATTATAATGAAATGACAGGGTTTTCTACTTATCTATTCTTAAATGGAATTTAAAATTAACACATTCTAATGTTCTAAAAAGTTTTAACTCCCTCGAAATGCCCACCACTATGGCGCGCCGATTTTAAGTACACGGTATAAGTATTTAACCAAAGTCATTACAAGTTAACAAACCTCACCACTGCCGAAATGTATGATAATTGTACTAAAGTGATGCATTATGTAACACACAACGTTCAAAGGTGAAGTTGAAACAACGTCATTCAGAAAAGTTAATATGCAGTTGTTAATCGTACGCAATACAATTATTTAAACAAACCCAAATAGTTATATGCAATAGCATTAACCGTGCATGCCAGGTGACACAATGCCGTTTTTTTCGTAGAGTAAACTATATAAAACAGAACCAGTTTCGGGGTCTCGTATTACCGAAGCATTATTATTAAACATAGAACATGTCTTGAAGTATGCTAATATTTAGGGAATTAATCTCGAATCACTAGGCAGAAAGCAGTCTGCGAGATACAGTTATTGGCATGGACTTTGACACAACGTTTTCAGATATGTCGCTCAACATTTCCGTTGATATAAATATAGAAAATAATACGATTTACAAAAAACACTTCCAAGCCACACTCCACTCAAACGGGTCCATATAATACCACAGTTCTTAAGCTGTTATTGATTGTTGAATGTTCACTTTCAGTCTACAAATGCGTTAGTGAATACCATCCCTGAAAACATATCATGTGGCCAATTACTCATTCATGACAGCCAATACCTTCTACTATTCATGGTGTGGCGCCTGTTATATATTTATTTGAGATTCGTGTCCATTCAAATTAAATGAAAGCAATGAAGTGTTTCATGAATTGATAACACATTAATGTGATAATATGTGTGTTTTTATGCAGAAACTCCGATGCGTTTGTTTACATGATTAAATAAAAACAAACATGTTTACAGCGATATGGCATTAAATAAAGAATAAAGGAAACATACAGTGTATCTACTTAAAAAAGTGTTTTCTACGAATAAATTCTCAACAATAATATATGATTGTAAAGACGTTTCCCTTTCGCGTTACGTTCAATGTTTAGGAATAACAATTATTTAGCTTAACCGTCACCAACAATGAATACATGAATGTCATCATAAAAGAATACATTTGTACGCGTTATTATCTATTATGTATACAAATAGTAATTAATTAATATGTGTTGCCTATAATTATTAGAAATCTATTTCCAATCATTAATAATGAGGATTTAATTATTTCCTAAACATACACTCGGTTAGTGTATACCTATTTATTGAGCTCGATTGCATCGAAAGCATATAGCTTATTTGAAACACTATCGAGTCCGTTTCCCGTGACTATAACCAGTACTGGGTGTCTATTGTGGAGATCTAAAGAACGCTCCCACAGTGGAGATCGAACCCGTGACCTCACCAGACGGACACCATATGCATTACCCCACGGAGACCTTTTATCGGTTAATGGGTGCACTGACGACAATTTACTACAACTCACTTGAATCGAAGCAGATTGTGTTCTTTTCCGAATCCGTGGAACTTAAACTTGTACTCATTGTACGAATATGTTTTGTTAGTGATAAACGATTAGCTTCTAGACAGCACTTGAAAGCATTGGGTTATTTTTCAGAATAGAAGTTTATTTAAATTTACAAAATTAAATCTATTGAACTTCTACTTTGATGAAGGTAGCATTATTTCTACATTAAATACTTAATTATGTTTTGATTTAAGACAAACAAATGCGAATCTGCAGACCTGCCAACATTAAACCAATCAATATGTGACGATTGATTTTATTAAATACATTGAATGAAACATGTCGAGGAAAATTTAAATTAATTAAAAAAATATAATAATTTTTCATGAAATTATCAAATCTCTATCGTGCATGGTTCTGGTATATGTCATCTAAATTTCAGCTTGGTATTTGATTGGCATTTCGTTTAAGCTAGGCTGTTCGAGAATACTTCTTTAGTGATTAATGCGTCTCTTAATGAACCCGTATTCACATAAAATCAGCTTCATTAAATATCCGCATTGTGCTACTGTTGTGTCATCAAGATTAAAAGGAGGTTTAACTAAACTTATTTGTTTACATTTAATGCACTTCACCGTCATTTTTGTTCATACCAAGGCACGTGTTATAGTCCATTACATATAAAGCAAAACTTAGCTGTAATCTAAATATATTATCTTGATGACAGAGTCAAATGGCAGTCACAATTAATCAACACTAAACATTATAATATTATGTTTTTTATATACATCACGTGAAACATAGTCCTTGTTAATAATGTTGAGAGAAAGACTGTTGAAATTGTTTTGTGCCATGTTGTAACCCATCCGTATTGAAAACAGTGATGGAAACTGGAAATTGTTCAAAGCTTTACCGAAGAGCTTTTTTTAAAATAACAAGATGGCGGATTATACAAGTTATCAAAGTTATGTATCACTTAGATGCGAATGTATACAATAATATTGTATTCATTCGCATCTAAGTGATACATCACTTTGATACAACTTCATTGTCTGAACGTAAAGTAGGTCCTTCTATCAAGATCGTTCTGGTTGTGTTCACAAGAAAACCGTTGTTTATTTTATGTTAAACCCAAACACACTCATTTAAATGTGAGCATATCATAAATACAAACTTTTGCATATAATATGCAAGTTATTTTTATGGGTCGGCAGTTTGTGAGGAAAACCTTCTCTCGATTGAAAACTTAAACGAAACATAGCGATGGATTAAACTATATATTTTGTATGTGTGCAATATGTAACATGACAGGAAAAATGACATTAATGTGTGTCTTCTACTTTACATAAATGAAATACTGCCTCTTAAAAGAACGTCTAAATAAGATGCAGATGGTTTTCGGGCTACGTATTAAACATTACTTACCTTGTCATATCGAAGCCTCTTACAGTACATTGTGCCATGTCTGATATGACATAAAAGTTAGTTCAGAGATCGGGTCCCAGAAACAAACGACCTCTTAAACAAAGATTGTACGGTTTTCTGAACGCGCAGTTTTTATGTGTCCGATAACAAATTATTACTGAATCTCCGTTGGCTGTTCATTAAAAGTGTTTTCGTGTCGATAATCTATGTCTAGAAGTTTTGTTTTAAGGTTCTATATGATTCTTTTCGACAGTTGACTTCAGAAAGACATACTGAAGAAAACAATAATGGGCTTGTTGTGGATACTAATTTATCAATGCATATATTGTTGAAGACATATATTGTGTTTGTTGTGTGTAATAAAAATAAAAATCGACATATTGTAATTTCACCTTATCGTTACAATATATATTGTTCCCATTTTAGCCTACAGAATACTCAACGGCTGTATAAGTATTGTATATTTTCACTTTGATTTAAATCTAGTGTTGCATGCATGTCGTAGATGCAAAGTCTTTAAACCTTTAGCTTTTTACTGTATGCCAAATAGCAGGGCATATATTTAGTTCAATACGGATATGCATACATTGTTTTTAAAGAGGTGAGTTATTTTAAATAAACTACATAATTGTATTATGTATTATGTATTCCAGCACTGGATTCATACGCATTCATTATTAAACAAATGTTATATTCGTGCTTGTTCGACTTGATTTATTGCCTTTATTCGTTTGTGCTCGTGGTTGTGCAATTTAGATCACTGTTCACGTTAATTAACCGTATTTCTTCCTGTAAGGGTGATGGATACATATTATTAATGGATATCTCATTAAATCGTAGTTCAATATTGTGAAAGTAGGGACATTGTCTGTAACGTTCGGGTAAAGCTTGTCATGTAATAACGCTAATGTGAATATCATATAATAAAAAGAAGTGAAACTCCAGAAGCTGCAGCAGTATTGCATTTCTATCATACACAACATCTTGGTCCTTTATTAATGGCAAGGAACCAATTGCCTAAACGGTACAGTACGGCACAAAACGAAACAACATATACCCATAGTAGAATAAAGCTGGGTTCAGCGCCTTGGAACGGACAATGCCAAGCACTGGGGGTTTAAACCGGTTATAGAGCGCTCAACCTCACACTTGGCCCAGCAATATTCATGATACATATAAGTGTAAATAAAATTTAACCTGATAGCATTACAACTCAAATTAAACAGTAAAAAGGGCATTACAACGCATTCAATGTCTTTACTATTTAATAACTCAATGGTAGGAAGGAGACCAGAGCAACAGAGTTACAACTTTTTGAGGCATGATAAAATGAGATTACGAACACGCATCAACTACATCACTTTAAAAATATCTTCACACATATTTCACGTGATTACTAACTGATGAAATTAAACAATGTCCCATAATACGTTTGTTTTTAAGCGACGATCATTTCAATACAATCTCTTATAGTAATATAACATAAACTTGACTCCCGATTTACAATTCACCGTGCAATGTTTTCGGACCTGAGTATGCGAACGTGTATATTTATCATGCAATACATAAGGTTTGACCGAATTTGATTGTTGTTGAAAACATACGTGTATTGTTTTTAAAAACCGTGTTTGTAATATTTTTTTAGAAACTTTGCAAACACTGAAACAATCCTATTATATTATTTCGGCCAATCATCGTTAATCAATTATACCTTATTGCATGTACCACAATTCATTTGGGCGGTTGCACTCGTTCTACATATTATGTGTAAGGACTCTATTAAAATATAATTATTGATTATATGTAACAACGTTACAACAAGGAACTTGGCATTTTAAATTAGCTGTACATATTTCAGTGATAGGTTGTACCAAAACAATAATAAAGAACACATTTCGCGTTTTAAATAACACCATATATGACATATACATTTTATATATGTTTAGAATTATAAATGTTTATTGTTTTAATACTATTTCATATTTGAACGTTTAAGAAAAGGAGGATTGATGTACTAGCTATTGTACACTTAATTAGGTATTGTATTTTACCTTTGACTTATGTTCTTTGAAATTAAAAAATATATTGGACTATATTAAAACACCGCTAAGGGTGTGTTTATCATAATTAGGAAACGTCGGTATATTTCTAAGAAATACAAAGCCTCATTTTCCACCAATATTCAAATATATTTTCCAATATACCTTGCAACCGTATTTAAATTACGCCCTCGGCTGCTACAAGAGCGTGCTCCGGTATTCTTTAAGGCAATACTTTTGTCGTTATGTTATGTCTAACACTTTAAACATTTACTAAATTATTTGTTCTATGTTCTTAAGTACAACACTTTATAGTTTGAATTGATATTCGTTTGTCTTAAATGTATTGCAATGGTTATAATGTAGTGTTTTTTATAATTGTATAGTGCCAATCAGTATGTAAATAAATATGTAGAATATACTATCGAAGCGCAGATGTGTGTACATGTATCATATTAAATATTGAAAAGGTATTGTAAAATAAATAAATAACTATTACAAATAAGTTGGTTTCGTTATTATTGTCATTTGAGTATGATTTTATGGATTACTATAAATATAAATGGTTTCAAATCCGCCCAACATACTATATTAATTGTGCATGCAAACTTAAATGAGTATTGTTTAAACATTTTATCGAGAGCGTGGTATGGTATTGTTTTATAAATAAAACTGGGCTGCCTGACACTATATGTCGTCCTTCACACCTCTCATAAGTCAATTAATACATTTCATACGCAGCGCTTAACTCTCGAAATGAACCTACGTACAATCACAAACGTTTTTTTTTAAATGATCCTGTGTGTAATACTGTTATATTAAGGAAGTAAAGAGTTGCGTCCTACAGATCCATACACGTGTTGTTAACGATACTGCCAGTCCATAGATTGACGTTCTATGATACACATTCCTGTAGTAATTTCCAAGTATCAAAACAATCATTGAATTAATTTGAATCGGGTTTGCATATTAACTATATATCGTGTCGACTTGCTATGTCGATTGTCATAAAAGAAAGTTCGTCTTAAAATGTACATAAGTAAAGCTCCACCTAAACATAAATGTTTGCATGATATCATTAACGACGTAAGAACATAAACTGTAAGTATACGACCTACTGAACTGTAGATGTTCAGCAGAAAGTGTTCTGTTTAAGTCGTAAGCTTTTAACATTTAATTGTACAGCAAGTCCATAGAAAAAAACATAAGGGCTAACAAGGGCTATCAAAATAAATAGCATCATGACAACAAAACATTCCCGAACAATGTGGTTGAAGCGCATGTTTGCAGAAGAATGATCCATTTTAATTTATATGTTGTTGTACAATAACAGAAGGATGCAAAAATGAAAATGTATTTAACAGTGTAAATGTTATATATGCTTTAAACATAGAGGACTACCTAAACATCTATATATTATTTTCTTCACGTGGTATGTGATTTTGTAAGCTTATATATTATGATTTATATGATACATTAAAAACAATATAATATTGAAACTTAGTGCAAAATCTGTGTTATTATATTGTTTGAAATAATTGTAAGTGTATGTTCATAATGCAAAACGTGCGAAGAAAATTAAGTTGTATTTAAAAAAAAAGGAAGTACATATTATGCATACCAATATGGTATTAACATGCTGTTAAGTATACGCTCTTTTGATGAATGGCAAAGTCTTAATTAGAAGCCATTTTAGTAAATTAGGCCCTAAACAAATTACCAGAACTTCCGAAGAAAAAAATGATTCCAATCGCTGTCACACATGTCAGTATTCTCTGAGGAACGACCTTTATTCACAGGAAATAGATAGTCTTACACCAGAAAAAAAGCTCTTCAAAACAGCCCTTCGGGATATAAAGGAAATTTACTAAAAATATTATTACAACGTTTCTCAGTGATTCTGAATGTTTGTGTACGATAATAAGTATAAGGTAAACATGTATTGTGTCTGAAGTGCAGGTTTCATTTGTGATATTAATTATACATTATTTTATGATAAATGCTATCTGAACGGTCATTTAATTGTGTGTGTAGAGTTAAACATTGAATTATATGGTAATGCATGGCAAATTAACGGTAAGGAACCGCTACTCTGTGCCCACAGTGGGATGCAAGTACACATGATGTTTTCATGTATATTTATTGTCACAACACATACTATGACATATTAGTATTTTTGAACTTGTATCGCTTTCATAAGTGAGAAAATAACGGAATCTGGATACCAATGTATGTGCCAACATGCAATCAATCAAGATGTTTAAAGCAGACAATGTTATCACGTTTGTATACAAATATCTTTAATATAACAATCATTCCAAGTTTAACAGTGATTAAAGCACGTCGAGACGCAGTGTTAATGCCTTTTCATGGAATAACATATATTTGCAAGATAACACTAACAACATGAGAACATTTGTAATGGATTCGAGTACATATTGAATACATGTTCAACAATTATAGGTTCAACTTTAATTAATATTGTGTGCAGATAGTTTTAGTGTAACCCACATTAAAGCGGGACTGTACGATTTTTACATGTGTTAAATTTTAATATATTGATTAAATTATGTAACGATGAACCAAAATAGGTAATAAAAATTATACTTTGAAGACGAATTTCATAAAATGCAGCAAAGACAAGTTAGCGCTGGTTAAAGCCGATGCCGACACTTTTACTGTATTTGTTCTTCTTAACTTTTATTTTAATTTATATTGAAATATATGTATACTAATTTTTAACACATTTAAAAAAAATTATAAATATTTGACAAAATCGTACAGTCCCGCTTTAAAGTCTTAAGTGTTTAACATTTAATGTATTGTGGATTATTTCCATAGACAAAAACATAAGGGTAAAGAAGTTTAAAGCAAACAAAATAAAATACGACAACGATTTATTTACACAAATATAAGTGAATTTGAAGAATAGCTTATACATTATGTCCCATTTACGCTGACCAGGGGATGCTTAATAAGCTTAATTTTAACTAACCAACATAGGAACAGTGGTCTGTTAAAAAGCAGTCAACAATACATATGACATGTTTTATATTTTTAAATCCTGTATTCGTAAAGTAACTGCCAATGCGAATAGATCAACTTAGAATGAAATAATCAGCGTATATGTTTGCCTAGTCAGATCCAGAAAATAAAAAAGTTAATTAAGTATGAATTTCGTTAGGAATGTTTATATGCATATGCAATATTTACGTATATTTAATTTAACATTTAGGTACATCGAAATCCTCAACGGCATGACTCATATAAGCGGTTGTATATCTCTCTTATTTCTTCGTGTGTTACATGAAGTTGGGGCATTTTAAATATAATAATTTAAAATGGTTTAATTGATATGTCCTGAACTAATACACATCTCTTGCGTATTGAATTTTGTCATAAAACTGACTTGAACATAAATTATTAGACAAAACTTTGCTGTTAAGGAGTCGAAAATGCATTCGTTTGTATACGTTCTTAAACAGTGTTTTTTACACATTCAGAGGCAACTTGTACAAAGCAAACAATGTGTCCGAGGCGACTTTCTAATCGATCGTATAATAAGTGAGCCATTATTGTTGTTAAATTTCATGAGTAGTTGCGAGAGAATACATCAAATGCGTAATAAAAATACATGGTAATAGATCTCGGTTACGACTTAATATACTACAAGTGCCACTAATTGTATTTTTAAATTTATACAAACACGTTACTCTGTCACATAAGAATAAGTCTACGTTCCCAATTCACGTGTGTGTACTTTCCCATATATGCTTAGAGTCAATACATAATCAATTAATCGTTTGTGTTTCTTATGGTTGCGATCAAAGAAGCTTGTTGGATATTACCACCTTCTTAACGCCATTGTATTGCAAAACAGATGTAAGCATATTGTTATCGCCCCCGCGATAACATGTTTTATTGATATATTATACTTGATATCGTTACATACTAGCGTCATGTTCTACCGCTAAGCATCGTCCAATGTTTGTTTTGTTGTATTGTAGTACCCAATATGTGATGTTTACCTGCATGAAATCCATTTGATGTGAAGCAAGTGCTTCTATGAAATCTGGTAAAAAACGTTATGACGTCAAACTGGTTTTTGCATAAGAACCGATCTATGTATGCATACATAGTGTCGCCTATGGACTTCACATAAGCATTGTTACAACCCACGCTTAATACGTATCTAGCAACATTATTTACGTTTTTCTCGGTATATGCTTCCGTTTTTTCTTCCTTTGATAAAAGTCACTTACGCGTACGAAATAGATTGTTCAATTGTAAAAGTGTTCAATTATATGGAACAAATTCACAACTGACATTTGTATTATATCTTTCTGAAGGATGTAGCCATTTCCAGTGTGTCGGTAACTTAATTAAATACAGCTTACGGTGCATATCCATAAACTAAATTAGGACACATTATTTAGATGTATGTGCTGTTCATAAAATGTGATTTCTACGATATACCATACTGAACTTAATCTGAACTACGTAAAACTATAGTTGGAACTAATTCTTGCTAGCGTCAGATCGGCGCATACCGGCGCATACCACTGATTAATTCGAATTGTTAATATCCTAATTATATCTTAGGAACTTCCTTTGGAAATGGCATTACGAAAAAAAGGTAATTTTTATATACTGAATAATCAATCTGAGTGAAACCCTGGAGATTCAAAATAGCACAACGTGATAAATTAAATAATAATATCGCAATACTTGTTTAAAGTATGGAACGACTTTGGTAACATCCGCTAAATAACATAAAATTATATTGTAACTATCGAAATTTTCACTTCCGCGAAAAAGCAATCCAGTGTATAGATACAACAGCCGTCGGAATCTAGGGAATAAAAATTTTCGAGGAACTTTGTAAATCTCCCGTCGGGAGTATTACTTGTTTTACACTGTAGACAGAGCAGGCTCTAAAAATGATCGTAACTTTCATATCTCCCATCGGAATAATGTTGTTTTCCACACTCTACATAGTATAGTGTATACTTTCAGATATTTTAGCGGGGATCCGCAATTCAATGCTTAACTGTTGATTACTTATAATAATAAACGATTAACACAACATACTATTTTATTGATCGTATAGGAATACCACTTAAACACACTTTACTAAACAATTTGTGAAAGCGCGGTTTTCCCTTAGGTTATAGGCTTATAGCAGATTAACACATGCTTTATTGTCTTTTGAACATGAATGTCGGCGCGTTGCATGTTAGTATTTAATTTTATAGATGTTAGTGTGACAATAATGTGGATATTTGCGTTTATTGAAATCGGTATAAAGAGAGTGTTTATAGTCTGTTGTTGATTGCATTCTAAACATAACATTCTGAGCAGCGTGTTTATATCCAATTATTAATTATTTACGGTAGAACTCATTAACGTGGTGTAAACATGTCGTGGTTTATAAAAAGACTAGCATAATTTCACCTTAAAAAATGCATTGTTTATTGATGTATTTTGGCTGCTATATTAAATAATAGTTTTACCTTACCAACCTTATTCTCCATTTGTTAGAAATTATAAATAAACAGGAAAGCAGTTTCTTGTACTATTTATTTTGTTTTCTTCTTCACAGTTCTTATGTTCGTTAATGCTTGCATAGTTTATATCAAAGTATCGCCTTAATTAACATGTCTGGAAGTGATACATCTTGGTTGGAACCAGTTTGCTTCCAGTACCATATCCGGATTTTGATTGTTTTTTCATGTTTGATTTGTGAATGATTGCACTTACCTCTAAAAACCACTACGTTTTGTTTTAACATTTAGCAGATGTTCCAATCTGTTTCAACGTTACATAAGGTATTTACAACCAGTTTATCAAATACGTCATTTCATTTCAATTCTGTATACATCAGTTAAATTTGATGTATAACGTCCGTCAAGTTTCATTATTTGTACATATGTAAACACGATATGACATTTAACTACCGATGAATCTTTCCTATGTGGTTTTGATATTGATATTGATGTAGAAGCTGCCATAGAATAAACATCAGACAATGTGTTTATTGAAAAGTCTGAACTTGAATTTAGCAGAAGCTGATAAACATAACAAATGTAAGGTTGACTCTTGTGGCTGCGATAGGAAATGTTCCGCTAGGTTGAACTGGCAAGACATTATTGAGTTCAGGTCATACTGCCAAGCATTGTCCAAAGAAGAAGTTGATTTTGTCATTAAAACTGAGTTTTTTGCTCAGCGTGGTACAAGTATTACTGTAAAAGGAGGAAAACAATCTAGTGAGCGTGTAAGGCCATCACAAAAGTATGTTTTTAAAGGGGATCAAGTTTGTCAGGCAATGTTTTGTTTTGTTCATGACGTTGGAAAGCAAATGCTACGGGTTATTGGAAGAGTTTTAGATTAAGATGGACAAAACATAAGCTTCCACATATTAACAGCTTAATATTCACTGACCGACAGAATGTTGTACAATTTCTGCATATGTACGATTCTGAATATGCTGTCACACCTGGTAGGCTCCCCTATGTCAAGAAGGCCCAAGTTCTGTTGTTGCCTTCAGATAAAAGACAAGCAGACATTCATGCAATCTATGAACAGTCTACAGTACTTTCAGGGATGAGGAGTATGTGTATGTCCACATTCTCCCGCCTATGGAAAAAGGTGTGTCCCAATATTGTAATAGCTAGGCCTCAAACGGACGTGTGCCATGTTTGTCAGACTTTTGTAATCAAACTGCCAGCTGGCGGAAATATTGATGAAGGTGCTAAAAAATGCTTGCTCCAAGAATATGAATTACATTTGTATGTGCTAAAAGAGAGAGAGAGAGATTTCTACAGAGAAAACTGCACGAAAAGCAAGGATATATTTAAAAGCACATCTTCCATACAAAGTTAATTAATTGTTATTTTGAGCGAGTACTGGGTTCATAAAAAAACTTTGTTTAAACCATTTTCAGATAATTCAGAATGTCTGTGATTAAACATTAATTAATTACTAGTGCATTTAAATAATTTAGAATACAATTGTAATGTACATGTCTGGGTAATAAGTACATATTTATACATGCAGACATATATGCTTGCTTCAGGAGCTGCCCCCTGTTTGCTGGAGGGGATGATGGGGTATTCATGGAGTTATGCACAGCAGGTGCTCTACCCCCACTACTCTCATCAGGTATGTTAGCCGGTTATTGTCTATTAATAATTTTGTTCAATGAAACAAATAAGAACATATTTTTAACTAAAAAAAAATATTTAAGCTGTACATATAATTGAATATTTTGATTGTTTATAGGTTTTTTAAGAAATGTTTATTGCAAATTTAATTATTATAAAAAAATGTTATGTAGATAAATAACCAATAATTTTATATTCTACAGCTTGGGAAGTTATTTTTCAAGACCCCAAGGGAGTGTGAGGTGTTTGGAATCAGCTGTGAAGGATCTGATTATTTGAATTAGTTATAATTGTTATCCACAAACTGAATCAGTGTTAATGTAATCAATTACCCATTATTTACTTTTAATTGTTGTGCGAGTGCATGCGTGCGTGTGTGTGTGCGTGTGTGGAGGATATCATTATCGTCTAATAACAATCTTTTATCATAAGACAGTAACCATGCATTATCTCAAAGTTTCAAACCCCATCTTAATTAATTTGAAAAACATGGAACTATTTGGGTATCTCTAGTAAGTTATTACGGTTTATTTATTAGTCTTCTGTTTCACAGCAAAGCATGTCCTTACCTCGCAGACGTTTCGTATTTCGATCATAAAATGCTACGACGGCAGTTTTTAATATGATCGACACATATTAGGTAAACGTGTTAATGTCCAATCGTCCAAAACGTCGGTTATTTCAAGTTTAATGTAAAACAACACTTTTATTTCTGATATTTCACTGATATTTCTTTATAAACCACGGAAAGCATAACATGTATTATATTAAAAATAAAGCAGGTGGTTAAGTTCAGGCAATGTTTGTAGATTTCGATGGAGAGTCGTTACACTGGCTATTATGCGCTGATCTTAGACTACGCATACACAATACAGGTCAGATATGTTATTATATCGTGTGTATTCCTTTGAAACCATGTTGGTATTGCAGCGCCTTGTGATCATTGATGCAACAGTTAATCGGAATATGTTATCTGTGATGGTAATACGCTAGGTTGCACTCAATAAGTATTGTAATGCAAAATTTGCAAACCATTACCAGTAGATGCATGCATGTATCAGCGTAATTAATTTGTGTCGATACGTTCCGTAAGGATCTGCAATACGCTTGAGGTCAATACAATTTAGGGAATGGGTATATAATAATTAATGTAAATCCTCAGAGGTTCCGTTCGAAAGAAGACCGTCATATATTAGTTCGTCATTTCGTTAGTCAGACGTGACATTTGATATGTATTATAATCAGTCTGACGTTTATGTATTTCGCATTAAACGACATTCTCCAATGTTTTGTGATGGTTCGTGAAATAATTTATATTTGATTTCACAACTTTGTATAAGTAAAGTTTATGTTTGTATTGGTTTTCCACAAAATCGCGATAAATGCTTTTCATAACAACAGACCTAAACAGAAATTAGGGGCTTATCCATTGAGAATATCTTAGATGTTATAAATGGGCCTGATTATTTACGAATAATACAGCGAAATCTTGCAACTATAGATTTCTATCTTTTTGAGATTAGGTTGCGTGGTTGATGACGCTTATTTTAGACAAATAAGTCCAGTTGCATTACGACTATAAAGTACAAACATGTTATAAAGACCATTGTTGCAGAATTGTTCAATGCACTTTTAAAAGTGAATCCTTATTGAATATAAAATGAATTAAACTTATTTTGTTAATATATGGTACATGTGCTTTTATAGGATTTTGATTTTATCATAACTAATGTTGCAATGTGTTATACAGGCTACATACACTATATTGAATAAGCTCAGTTAAATTCAAATTATATAACAAATTGGAAGTAAAGAAAACGAGACATTCGGACTTACATGTTTTGCATTCGTTCATCTGTTGAACAACCTAAATATGAGTCCGCACAGTCTTATAAGGGACGACACTTTCCGCCTTTACTGGATTTTCGTCGAGACGAGTCTTCCTTTAAGCAAGAAATACAATAAAAGCGGAAAGTGTCGTCCCTGGTTAGCCTAGGCGGACGCAAATGCTTTGAATTCATTTTATCGGAGCGAGGCTCATATGTATTAAACTCATTTGACACTTTCGTCTGCTCCAATCTCTGGATACATTTTGTGAGAATAGCTTCAATATCTGGACATAAGAATGATCTGCATGTTGATTCAATATCACGAGAATACCTGTCTCATAAGGACATTCACGCACATGTGTGGTTTTTAATTCTCTCGTGAAATACATAATTATTCTGCTGTGAGATAGTTATCGAATTTGTTTGGTGTCCACAGGGAAGTTTTATCATCAATCTGGAAAACGAATCTTTATAACTTTCTGATAAACGATATTTTTTTCTAAACAGGATTTTTTTACGCCCATGGCTATTCCTTAGTGGCGCACCACGATACAAAACCAAATCGGATTAGATGACGACTGTTCCGGAATGTTTCCCGAATGATTACCCAATAAATGTAGCTTTAGGTAAAAACTTTTCATGTTACTTGTATGGACAGGAATCGATAAATTGACCGCCGCCATTTTGGCTATTACGTCACCCGCTACTGAAAACGGTACTGAAGAATTAGGCAGATTACAACGTTATCATAGTGTACACCCGCTTTATTCAAATCAACAGTACTTTATGACTTCGCACAGTAGGATTAAAAACAAGTGAAACATGAAACAAAGTGTCGATATGTATCACATCGTTTATTAATATAACTTAAATAAAATATATACACGATAGATTCATAAAATGTGTGTCTCTGCAACAATATTCAGTGACAACACGTAATGTTTAAGGCCGAGTTGGCATGTTTAAGCATACCTTTCAGTAATGCCTCTGTATAAAATTTAATTATTTCTTTATGTAATAAAATAATTCAAGGATAATTATAAAGGTATATAAATAACTAAAGTCTGAAGTACACGTTGTGATGTTAGCGTAAATAGTGCCGGAGATATTAACAAAGATCTATGAATATACAAAGATTGGAAACATCCATTCAGACCACTTTTTTTGGATAGATCTTTGATATTAATTAGATAGATTTAAGGTCGAGGTAGACAGAATATATTGATGTCTGCCTTTTATTAAGCCTATATTATTTCTTATTAAATGCCGTACTTTCTATACTTTCCGGAGATACTCATTAAAAAAACGTTGTAAGATTAAAGACCGAGGACGACTTTTTTATTGCATAGTACATATCTTTCTTTCGACAATAGTTACCATTTCGTTATTAATATTTCCCTTGTAAGTGCCATTTTAAATGTAATAAACAAATCTATAGCCGAAATGAAGTTTGTGATTCTAAAATTGGCCCGGAAATATTTATTAGCGAAACTCTGTAAGATTTCAGGTAGAGATTTTGTTTTTAAATTAAAATAATGTATCTAGTTTAGTCTAAAAATAAAGTGGTTTTTAGCAATCTTTTATTTAAATATCGCTCTCAAGCTAATACAAAAATATCTAGCCGGAAATGAATTTTGTGATTTTAAATGAACAAGTATCGGAGTTATTCGTTTGCAAAACTGTGTAAGATGTCAGAATATGTCATACTTTCTATTGAAAAGTACATATCAGCTTCTGTCTATAACTTTCTTATAGTATTATTTAAATAACGTTTTACATGTAAAATCAAAGTTTATTGCCTGAAATAAACGTTGTTTTGTCTGTTCTCAATATTTTCTAAACTGATTTCATTATTTATTAAATTTTCTTAAAAACATCTTAATTCACGATTGAAATGTTCAACATGAAAAATAATGAGCCTTAAATAAACATAAATAGTTCCAATTGTGTTCTGTATATTTCCTAAACGTATGTCTTTATTTAATATTCGAAATACGGTCCAAATTTACGATTAAAAAATAAAAACACAAAAACAATAAGTGATTTATTTCTTCGTTTATTACGGATTATTAATGACAGCAACATAAATCTCTTGAAAAAAACATCAGCGATAAAGGCGCGAACGAATTCGCTTAATGGGAGGCGATGTTCCAAGTGTGGATTAAAAGCGTTTATGGGTTTGCCCGTGACACCACATGTCTGCACATGTGTAGATATCGTAATTAAGGTAAGATATCACGCGAAACCTTTAAATAACATGTTTAATGACAATACAGACCTTATTCATGCCAGGGACCTACACAAATAGGTCCATGTCCATGCTGTGTTTTATTACTCTTAAAAGAATGCAGATGAACCTTATTTCTACTAATTACGTTATGACCTTTATTAAAAAAAACGAACTATTATGTGGTTGTCAGATCGATAACAGAAACTATTTAAATCTTCAAATATATTCGATTAAACAGTTTCGCTTCCTTGTTTTGCGTAGGGGCCTATACACACACATATATAGGTCCATGTTTTTTCTTCAGTACCGTTTTAGAGGCGCGCGAGAGTATTCAGCGGCGGGTATTTGGGAGGTATCGATTTCTGGGATTGTCTATTTAATTGCATGTAAGCTAAAATGCTCTAGTAATGGAACATTTAATCTGACGTATCTCCGTTTATTCCATTTTAATCCCACTTTTCGCAAAATTGAAAGCATTCAAATGAGTCCCTTTGGCATAATTTATCCAAATATAATTCAGTGGCTGAATTTTAGAATAATTGCATGAATGGTCATATTGACATTTGAAGTTAGCTTTTGTTTTGAGCGTGATGGTATGGGATAGCAAAATTATAATTATATTGCGAAAATGTATTTGTGTCTTATTAGGGAGACTATTAAAAACATTGATGACCAATGTGAGTCATTGTCTCAATACCATGTTTGCGTAAATGACGTGATAATGTATGGCAACAAGTGATCTTCAGAAAGGGCTATGATTATATGTAATAACAGAAGAAGACTGTTGAAGTCTTAAATGTGTTTTCGGTGCTGTGTTGATAGTTGGCGGGTCATTCGTTAAAAATTAAAGCATGAATTAAACACGCATCGTTGCATTTGAACGTTCTATCTTGCACATCTTACAGTAATAATCGTTTTATCCTATTGGCATCAACCTCATATCGTGGTTTCGCTCATTCGAGTCGTTTTCTCGCACGTGTAATACATACGCCGAACCTAAACGTAGCTCCAATGGAACTCTGTAATTACTGGCTAGTATACCCTCATTACGAACAGGGGTATGATGGAATCGCCATAGATGCCTCTCCGTGTGTCCGTATATCTGCCTGTAGAGTAAAACCTGTTAGAACAGGTTCTTTAATTGGAAAAAAAAAAAAAAACAATGTAAATAACTCAAAACTCTTGCATTCATCTTTCCTTATGATATGCAGTTTAGAATATGCGATATTTTTTCATTCAATGTTCTACAATCAAAAACTTTCAAATACATACTTATACGCAATCCTGATTTACAGTCACGTATCGCTTTCTTATGACCTTACTCGGTAATTTGCAAGACACACGATACAAAACATCCATCGCGACACCAAAACTTTTTCTTTTAGTACTCATTTACAAATATAGTTCGTGTGCAAATATCGTCCGTTGTTTTAAAGATGTGGCATATTGCTTAAATTATCATAGGTCACTTTGTTCGCATATTTCATTATGTATATTTTTAAAGCAATTTTGCAAAGTAAAACAATGCTCGCTTTATGTCAGTCTCCTCACGTGTTGCTGCGACTTGCATACATTTGCGTTGGTTTAATAACAACAATCTGAGTACTATAATCTTTCACAAAAGCATGTGTACAATATTGTTCGCTTTGTCATTCCATCTTCTCACATTCGTTGGGATTTCGCAAACTTTCACGTTGCTATCGCTTTTATTGCGTTGTAGAATTGCGTCCTCGCACCGATGTTTGATTTGTAAACAAAAAATAATATAAGAAAACAATGTTTTACATGAGGTAATGAAGCTAAAGATGGGAAAGCCGTCCGTGATGGCTATTGTTAAAAGGGTATTTTGCCGGAATTTTCCATAAATATATTCACGAATAAGACCAACTTATATTCCAGGTTTCAAACATATAGTTATTGAATCGAAGAATTTATATATAAAATCGTTAAGGAAATAAAATGTAATTTCCTAAATATTTGTTTCCATATACGCCTCCAGTAGGGTTTGAACTCAGTTCTCAAAACATGTATTTCATTGAGAATGTGCAACACTTCTGTACAGTTTATCAGTAATGGGCATGCGAATACCGGTATAACGGTACCTCATGAACAGTGTTTGCAATAATATTACTACTTACTATTCCCGCTCAATACTATAATATTACTTCGTTTTCCGCCGCCTACGTAAAGTGTCCCGGAACAATGTTATAATTATTATAAACATGTTGTTTTTTTTACTGAACGTTTATAAGTATGTTTAGCAACTTCTAAATCAATAATTATGAATTTATACTATTTTTGTGAAATGTTTATACGGTAGTATTGTGTAGAAATAAATACAAACATTGCAACCCCACCATTTTGTATTAAACACAGCTGTTCTAAATACAGATCAGGTATGTCTCATGTTAATTATTTGCCGTGTCTCCCGTGTAATGAAACCGGAAACACAAGACAGGTCATAAAAAAACGAGTTCAAAATGCAAATGACAGCGGCACCAACTGGACAAAACAGCTGCCAGAATGTCAACGTATATCAAATAAAGAAATAATAGCTAGCGTGGAGAATGTTGTACGAAGCAGCAACACGGTGTAATACATAAATAAAAAATATCGTAAAGTGAACGCCGTAGTTTCGCAAATGGATCTTAAACGTAGCGGAACCACTTATAGCATGATGCGAACGTTACTTTCTCGTTTAGAACACATATAACATGATGGTTAACGTTCTTTGAGACGAACAGTATACAACGGATATTAATTAATAGACATTTGTATTGTCTGAACGTTTTAAGTAGTATTGTCAATAAGTCAATATTTGAGTATTGTTAAATCCTGGAAAACCTTCTACCGTCGCAACACAGCAGACCCCAGGTTTCATTTCTATCACTAATGATGTAAATAGTAATTAAAGTGGCGGGGAATGTTCAAGAGTGTTCAGATTGTTGTTCCCGCAGGTGCCGATGCGACATTTGTATTCAATACATCTTCTGTTGTTCTCATAAATTCGTGTTTTGTTTTTTGTTTTCAAGTGAGAAGTTACAATAAATACTGTGCCCGGAGCTGACATCATGACACACAACGTTGTTTTTTTTTTTATTTTAAGGTATCTTAAGTATCTTAAGTATATTAAGGATTGACAATCTAGAGCCTGTTTTTGATCAACGCTGAAAACAAATCTATATGGACTATTTTACAAACAATGAGTGTTCTTGTCAGATAACTATGAAGTCTGCATTGTTTTGAACTTAAATATTTAATTATGATTGTTTTATATGCTTGAACAGAACTGTATAGTGTTTACAAGGTTTCATCTTAATGCCTAATATGTAAGTGTGAAGCGCAAATTTTGCAAACATTTTTTGCGCTATATAAATGCTCTGTATTTGTATTTAAATTTGTCTCATCACTAGTATAAGACCTTCTTTTGAAGAAAGCAAACGCTACATTATAATGACCGAGGAGGAAAATGGTCAATTGTTTCAAGGCCCGTTCATTGGACTATATTTCATTCGGTGAACGCCTGTTCCCACAACAAGGGAAAATATTACTGGACAAAAGTGATTGTCATGCACAGGAACTAGACCACAGGGGTCAAGGTAGCGAATCGGTGCTTAAAGTTTAATGTAGGAGATCAGTTTATAAGCACAAGTAACTATTTTCAAGGTCAGTGACCCAGTTCAAGGTCAACACTTTGTTAATTGCAGTACCACATGCAAGAAACCGGTCCAGTGTAACTGTCGCTGTAATAAATTCAAACGTAATAACGAGAAATCAGCCAAAACAATGTTTTCATAATGTGAATGTGTCGAGCAAGGTTTGAATTGAAATAACATATATAAGTTTGATACAATATCGCATGCAATATAAATAATTGAAGTACAAAGGTCAAACCAGGGAAATCATCACTAAAATTATGTTCACACCATTACAATTGAGACAGTATTGCAAACATATAAACCTGGTCTTTATGTCAAAGGTATAGGTGATTATGCACTATTTAAGGCAGTAGGTACCTAATGAGATCGGGAATAGTAGGTCGATATCGCCGTATTCGGAAAGCGTTTGGAAACGATTAGTTATCTACGTCAAAGTTCGGAAATAATACTTAACACTATAATTGATTGTTTTTTTATTTAAGAACTAAAAACACGAAATAAATGTTTGTGTTTTTATTGTAGAACTAAATGTGTTCATCTCCTTTAGATTTATTTACTTAAAATAAAAAATATTATAATATTTTTCGTTTGAAAAAAAATATTTTCGTTCACATTCGGTTGACATTCTGTTGCACAATGAAAATGCGTTAAAAGAGAACGCGGTTTGCAAACACGAACATGAATGTAATTCCGATTACAAACGTTGCACTGCTGTTGAATGAATGCAGTTATTGCAGGCACTTTACTATTACGGTATGTTTATTCAAATTTGCTATACATAAACAAAAAATAGTCTTATCAATTGTTGATATTGTCGATGTTATGAATTGCGACGTTTTATAATAGAACGGTATGATTTATCAATGATTGTTGTGACTTAATTATTGTCACATTGACTTGCAGTTTTTATACTTTATATTTAGGTGGTGGACATTTGTCTGATGTCGATGTAAGACCATTGCCTGGTACATTTACCAGAGGCAATATCCATCTTGTCAAGTTTGAGTCAGAGCCAGCCTAAGTAACCCTTGACTTTGAAACAACGGATCTAAGTAAGACAATCTTGTTTTGGGACTTTTTACATGCGCAGCAAATAAAACTCATAAACAAGAAGGTTTTATTGTTTTGATTTTCAACGGTTCATCATATTTTATCCTGCAACACATCGTTTCATGTTTGATAATTTGAGGTCAAGGAGTCGTCAATTTGTGAAGTGCTTGTTTTCATTAAAATTGTTTGTTTCCCATAACAAATATTCGTATAATGTGTCGGTTTGAAACTTAAAAAGTGATTATTTAATTTACTAACACAGCATTGTGTGATATTACTTTTTTATTACAGTTCGAGATACAGTTATTCCGAATATAACTCAGATTGCTGTCACGGATTTGAAAACGGGTTCAAAGTTCTCCATATATGTGAAGCCATGAGTGCCGAATTTCTACTGAAACCTAGAAAGTAGCTGGCATCTCTGTTGATGCTAATAGCAACATATCTGTATATGGTGGCAATGTGGATAGTGTCTCCATTGTGACATATATTGTTTGCTATGTTAGATTGGAAATACCTTGACATTTTATGGTGAACTGCGGCTGTTTGCATGGGTTGCTTTTGCACTTTGTGACCTTAAGGTTGTATAATAAATGTATTATTATGTTAATATTAACTCAAATTCAGCCAAATTTCACAAGTTATCAGAGTGTTTAACTTAAGATTTTAATAGGCAACTAGAAAACACCAAAAAAGTTGTGATTTACAAAATTATACTGAAATACATTGCATGATAATAAATAGGGTGTAGGCATACTCAAAGTGAAATTTCTCAAGATAGGGACGGTAAAACTTCCTGAAATTCATTTAGTGTGTAGAAAATATGTTATGCTGAATACATATGTACAATATATGCATTTCATCCCACTACCAGTGACATAAAATGTAATTAATGTTTCTTGTCACAGAACGATTTGTTGTTGTTTTTAACGTTTTATCCAGATGAGTGCACATATAATTGGAGATCAAAGGAACAATTCACTTTATATGACACTTTTTTCATGCTGTGTCTACTAGCACAATCCAGTTGAGTACGTTTATTAAGTTAGTTGTCAAATATATGTATATCCCATTTACAAAAACTTTATATTTTGGATATAGGGTAAATCCATAGAAAACGCCCAACCGAGTCAATGGGTAGGTGTATTCAACCAAGTATAAAAAGTTAACCGGATGGTAAACAGTTTTTAAATTGTGCAATTAGTTTTGGTATACAATTTACTATATGGAAATAATAACTCATTGTGTTTCTGGAAAAGTACCCATTAGGGACCCACAACCTTAATGTCAAATATAAGAACTGGAGTTTCGACAAATACTTGAATTGAACGTATTCACTTGCGATTAACACAGCATACCTTGACAATTTAGTTATGTTCTATACATTGTTTTTCTTTAAAAAAAAAGCAATATTTTGTAGTTCTTATGAACGATTATCTGGGCATTTCTGTACAAATACTTAAAAAAAAACATGTTACAATTATCCAAAATTGTTAAGAGCGGGAAATCACGTAACATGCAGATTTCCAGAACGAGGCTGAACGTGTAGCCATTTCTAATACTGCCACTCAACGCCGCATCTAATTTCAACCATTCACTCTTTTGAACATTCGACGACGTTATGAAAATGTCAACACAAGATTACATTATCAGAATGAGCAGTGATATATACTTCTCATTGTAAATGCTATTAAATTACATAAATGGTATTGATTAAAGTACTTGCTGTTATTAAATTATTTGCACACATTATGAAACTCTTCGGTTGAACATTTTAATCGCGGCGTTTAATAAAGATTTATCAATAATCTTGTGTATTGTTGTTATATATGTGGTTTGATTGCCCCTGTGTTCCGCACCAACCCATGATCTCGTTATAAAAACCCATTATAAAGAGTGATAAATATATTATAAGCGATGCTTAATATGATTCATATCACGTTTGTATGCAAAAACTTGGAGCTATATTGCTTCACGCTGTGCGTAACTTATCAAAAAACCCATAATAAATCGCTTTTAAGTATAAAACAAAACAAAAACAATGTTGTGCTAATATTTTGATAAATAGCATCGATAAATGCCATCGTAGAAGTGTTATTTATCACTAATACTCCCATTACACGTGATAACTCGGGGGATGTCGGTACCCATGCGAGCGTCTGCTATCGGCAGCTTCAATATGTAGCATTACCGACCGAAATCCCCGTTAGAGAACGTTAATTTATTTCACAAAATGACCAAACTGATTTATTAATTAATTATATATCACCTTTATATGTTAAAACATGGGGCATTACGGTACCCGCTGGGCGTCTGAAATCATGCTGAACTTACCCAGATCCAGCTATTTCCTGTAAGATATATATATGAACACATTGTTATGTTAATATTGTCGTTAAAACACTGGTAAATACCAGTGTTGACGTGGTATTTACTACTTATAACACCATAACACGTAGTGCCATGGGGGATTTTGGTACTCGCGCAAGCGTCTGATAGCGTGTTAAATTACCGAAATACCCATTATAGGTACCTAATGCTATTACAAAGATTATAAAATGTGGCATTTACAAAAAAAAATGATACAAAACCATTTTACCATTTCCGAATGGGATGCTTTTGTTTCAAAATCATCCAGATTCGTAATCTATAGGCTTAGACTCCACTTTGACATTAGCCTGTCTAGGTTTTTAGACCGATTTGTCACGTGTTTTAGTGGACGGCGCCATCGTCTTCCAGATGAGATGTCATTTCAGTTTGAATCACGTCCATTTTTTTTCAATTGTATATACTATTAGTTTAATATTGTCATTATATGTAAAAGGAAATGTATTCAACGTAAAAGACAATTAACATAACTTTAAAGTACTGTCATGTACTTCGCCTTAAATGTGTTTTGTCGTATGGTTGATTAAACACACCCTATACGGCTAATGCATATCTTTGTTTTGTGCGATTATCCATTTTTTTTAGAACACATTTATTCTGATGTTTAGGGTAATTCGTATTTTTATAAAGATGAAATACAATTTATTAATTTGCACTAATGGTACTAAATATTATGTCATTATATTATTTACGTGTTATACTGTTTATTGTATAATTACTCATCAATTTATTGACTAAACACATGCCTGTATACATATGTTTGACGTTATTGTAAACAGTGCCAGTGCTCATAAATATCCCGAATGTAAACAATAATAATAAGCTTTTATACAATCATCGATTTCCTCCATCAACGAAAATTCCACGCTCATGTGATATCTAAAAATTGCAACAGTGGCACGATTGTGAAACTGATACTTTCCCCAATCTATTGTGTTACACCCCTCGTTGATAAAGTAAGAACCTTCTTTATTTTAAAGGCAATCAAATTACAACTGGCTTATTATTCGTGGCACAGACTGCATCTGTTAAGAGTTACAGTCCAATTTGGAATTCCTTGGTTTTGTATTTTGTATTCAGGGTTGTTAGCTGAAGTTATCCAAAAATGTGAACACGAACAAAGCAGAAAACAAACATGAATTATATGCAAACGTACAACAAGAGTCGAATTGAAAGTCATTAAACAAATGTGACGATGTATTTTTTAAACAGAAACAAACACATCAGTATTTGGACCAGTATCGGTGTTAAACACGATAATAACTTGAAACAATAGCTTCACGTTGTAAATTAAAACACTAGTTAGCCTGTACGAGCGAGATTGATGTTCAACCAACGTGTTCTTTATTAAAACTGTCTTAAAATGTTTGATTAAATGGTGAAAGTGCTACAGAGGATGGCCAGATCAGGGTTTCGCACGATGGCATTGTAACATATATGTGTGTTGAAAAGTCGGATTACAAAGAAAACTATAAATGGCATTACGGAATGTGTGGTGCCAATCATGCCAATGGATTTACAGATGCGTCACTGCTGAGGCACGTACGTGTGTTGTCGTTGCTGTAGATTGGTAAGCACCTTTCCCGTTGTCTAATTAACACATCGGCAGTGTCTCACAAAGACTGTCTCTTAACTGCCTGCTCATGCTACAGTACATCACAAAGTTTATGGCGTTGTTGATTAGTGATATAATGTCTAGGGTATCGGCGAAAAGCATATAGTAATCCATAAAGAACCCGTCCTCAAATACGGAAATAAGCACAAGTATAGCTACGGGGAAAGAAGATAGTATAAACATTGCCATTATGGCCAATAACATAACTGTTGTCCTCCTATGGGCTCGCATTCTACGCGAACACGACGTCAATTTCAGTGATTCCGTAAGTTGGACACTTTGTTGTATCGTTTTTAACAACATACAGCCTAAAACGCATATTAAAATGCATGGAATTAATTTCCCCACTAGAATAAATAGCCACACGTTTATTGCGTTCATCGTTGTAGAGTTCTTAAGATATATTTGAAGGCTTTTGATTTTATATACCGTCGTGTTGTGGGAGGAAATGTAGCTCGGTTCCAATCCAGATAAAGAATAGTTTGGAATAAATACCAAAATAACTGCAACATAAACACCACAAATGGCAAGTTGGGTTTGTGGAATGCTCAAATTTAATCGGCCCCTCGATCGAATGAACAGGTATCTGAAATAATATAAATTAATACTATATATAAACTATCAGTGTTTTCGTCCAAAATGACAGTATGATACCATATGTACGTACATGTAAAAACAACTTATGTCTACTGTAGTCGTTTGCACTGAATAATGTATTTAAAGCGGTAAAAAAACAAATAGGTAAATTACATTATTTGTTTGGTTTATTGCCGTCTAGTAAGTCGTTTAATGTCAGGCAGTAAATGAACCAAACTGTATTTGTGTTGTGTATTTTGGTTTTGGTTGAAAATAAAATGTTTGTAATTCAATAGTTGTTCGTTCGAAACTATACAGTTATGATGCCTCGTTAGATGACGTAATGTAAAAAATAACAATACAAAGATAACGAAATCACAGCATGGTCTAGTTGTAAGTGAACGTAGTCAAACACTGTAGTATTCTTCACAGTTAGTTTTATAATGTGCTACTTGCATATGATACCAATGAAATGAGCTCGCATTTTTAATGGAAAATAGTAATTACAAAGCATTTCTCAAATGCACATATACGCACAGTAACTGTTGCATTTTTTATAAAACAGATATTAAATATCATCGTAAATTGGTTACCTCACACCAAGGCCGATTATCATGACAAATTAAAAAAAGAAAACAGATAAAGACGTTCAAATGTACACAAGAAGCAGATATCGAGCCATTTTGGGTTAACGGATCCATTTTTTATATGATAACATAATTTGTGTCCGCCGCAACAGTAGATCATATCGATTGGGGCGGTATGCGATCAATCACATGTTGATCAAACAGTAACACATACACACACGTTCGCGTTTGCGTCATTTGATGTGAATACATAATTATACTTCAACCTCAGGCTTATCATAATGAAAACAAACGTTGCTTTGTATTTATTGACGCTTTTGCGAACGTAACTGGTTTTGTCAACATACATTGTATAACCTACTTCTTGAACGTATGAACATACACGAATACAATAACACGCGCATTATTGCGTTAAAAAAAGCATTATTGCAGATCGATTGTTTTTTGTTAATTCCTATGATGATTATTAAAAGATCTCACCTTACAGCTGACATGACGACGGCTAGCCACAACGAAACTGTATGTGTTGTGTTGCTAAGACACGAGTGGAAATTCAGGAACAAGCTCCAGGAGTAGGTATATCGATGAATAACATCGTCTGAAACAAATCCATGTAAACATGTGGATGTGTTGTTTCTATACATTATATGTGCAATAATATGATAGTATGATGCAATACTATGATATTATTTTGCAATAATTTGATATTATTTTGCAATAATATGATATAATTTTGCAATAATATGATATAATTTTGCAATAATATGATACTATTTTGTTTCTAAATGCAACACCTAAGAGTGATGTTAATATAGTTTTATTATAAAATGACACCTAACCTGATGTTCCAAAGTTTAATGTTTTTATACACATTAAACCATGCTTAAATAATGTTCATGTACCATGAGGTTGGAAGGCAATATATCCCTTTCGGACTAATTGTTTTATTATATCATGCGCGTGGAGATAAACATAGTAACTCGGGATTTTCTGACTATTCCGCTTAGGCTAACAATCAGTATTGGCTTACGTACACGACCGGTAATCATGGGCGCCACCTCTTTTTGCGATGCATTAGTTAATGAGCCAATGCTACTTTCGAAGTGGCGCTTAGGACCGGATGTTTTGATTGTTCACTGATAATTCTTCGGGATGAGTAGGTTTTATAAGGTTTTTTCAACATATATCGAATTATTTCGAAAATCGGGCAATTTAGTGCGATTCAGCAAAGATTAATCGTCCACAAATGTAAAGAAACATGCAATCACAACCCAATTGTAAACGTAAGGACCTTTATAAGTTGTGGCATGATGGAGTTTTGATAAGCAAATCGATGTATATTGCCTGTGTGACGAGCAAATTTTCCAGCCGATTAATTCGTGAATGGCATCAAACGTTTGCGTTCAACATATACTAGTTGCTGCATGCACAAACAATTTGGCTTCGTGAAGATTTAATAGTAAAGTTTGTATTTTTCCAAAAGAGATGGCGCCAATGCCAAGGATGTGGCGCTAATGACAGGAGGTGACGCCAATGCACGATATATGAATCATAACATTACTTAAATTTAATGATTTTCCATTTTCCATTGTTTTATTTTTCAACCAAAATACGTAACCCCAACACTATACAGAACATAAACGCATTGTAAAAAAACACAAGATGTATATCGGTAAATGCAATATATAAGTAACCAACTCAATTTAGAAGTCAGCGACCTGAATAAAACATGTTGTACGATATAAAACCCAAAATATATTATTCTCAATAAATCCAATAAATAAATTCTCAACAAAATATTTCTTCTACAACAAATGTTTTTATACAGTAAGATAACTAACGAAATAATTAAAAGATAATACGATGTTACTTCTGCTTGAAACGATGAGTTTTGTCCCCTAATCCGAATGCCTAATTCGCGAAAAGGCAAAGGTCAACGAATCTTAATTATGCAAAAATATGTCGTTTGTTCCAACTAACATCTCCAAAAAAATAGGATAGCTCGGTCTTTTATCTTTTCTTTTATTAAACTCAAGTTACGTTCCAGTTGTATAGTATATGCAATGACAGAAATCTTCAAAATCTCTTTGCAATACATGTTTCTTCACAATTATGTAGACTTTACTTTTTCGATTATATTTCATTATGATCGAATTGAGAAAAAGATCGAAAACTCAACCTGGAATAGAACACACAAAGTGCATGGTCGGAAACGAAAATTAAAATAGCTGAAAATGTGCATTGGCGCCACCTCTTGTCATTAGCGCCACCTCATGTACATTGGCTCCATCTCTTTTGGAAGAATGCAAAATTATCTATAATGTCGACAAGAAGCCAATGTTTTTGCGCATGCAAAAACTTGAACATGTTAAAAACAATGGTTTAATGTCGTAAGCGATTTAATTGGGTGAAAATTTGCTCATCACACAGGACAAATACATCGATTTTCTTTAAAAACTTCACCATGCCTCAACTTATAAAGGTCATCACGTTTCCAAATTGTATGTTATTATATGTTTCTGTACATTTGTGGATTAATAAATGTTCGCTGAATCGCCCTTGCCAGATTAAAAAAAAAATGAGAACTATGTTGAAAAAGGATATAACACCTACTCGCCCTGTAGAATTATCCGTGAATTTTTCAAAACATCCGGTCCTTAGCGCCACCTCTGAGGTAGCATTGGCTCATTTATTAATGCATCGCAAAAAGAGGTGGCACCCGTTATTACCGGCCGTGACTTAAATGCATATAACAATCTATATAGATAAGCGCTGAAATTTCATATACAAAATGAACTTTTGACTATTGGTTTTAAGTACAATCTAAATGTTTTGTAACTTAATGTTTTGTAACTCAAACTATATCATAGGTATCGTTTGCTTAATAGTTTGAATAAATTAGTAATATACAAACGTACGTCGTGTTCATACGTGTATAGTATACTTGTAAAGGTTATGTTTATATCTGTATTTCTTTGTTGTCGCTTGATTACGACAACCTGTTCCCTGTTTATACAATACAACGTCGACTAGAAGATTAACGTGTAGGCGTGTTTTACAAGTGCAATTACATCTGTACTTACTGATATCAGTCGCAATATAGAAATGAACTGCGTATGGTACATAATCCAGCATAGTGAGTATATCTGATACTGCGATCCCTGTCAAAATGCAGTTGATGGAATTTCGCATCTTCGGTTTGCTTAGCACACATATGTTCACCACATTGGTAGTCACTCCAAAAACACAAATCGTCAGGCTTAAGTAGGGGTGGATATGCCAATACGCAAGGGCGTATGCTTCTAGTCCAGTGTACAGGCTAGAAGACTGAGCGGCACTGCTGTTCATCGTTGTTTTACTGAAAATGTGTAAAGACTATAGCGTGTTTTACAAATTCAACATCAAGAATACATTTCACTTTCGTATATGGTGTCGGCATTTAACTGCATGCCTTACATGCATGTTTAAATTTAAACAGCCTTGTATCATATATCATTTATGACATGAACGATTCGCCAACAACTAACGTCCATGTACAGCTAATTTATACGTGTATACTGTTTAAGCTGACACATATAGGGAAACAAAAGTAAACATGTAAAGGTCTAGTAAGTAGAGAATATAAGGTGTATTTGTGTACTTGAACGTATCAGAAGCGGAGACGAAAGGTTTACTCAGCACACAAATTGTTCTTATCCTACCATGTTTCGATATGTTTTAAATACATTCACGTTTTAATCTAAACAACGCATTAAATAAATTGAGCTTACCTTACCGTGCGTAGTAATAATAATCAATTGGGATTAAACAAATGCCTTCGGCCCCCACAACTATCCCTTAATATAGCAATGAAAAAAGTATTTTAACAAAACAAACTAGCGCCATATTACTCATTCAATTTTGATCAGTATATAAAATAATACCTTGTTTAATTAAAAAAGTAAGGTAAACCCACAAACATTGATGCCGTTTTAAGTTTTAAATCTCAAATCTCTTCTGACATTACTGATTCTGAATACTCGCAAAAGTTTGTGTCTGGAATAAATCATCAACTTGATTTTTGTCAAGTTTGATCATGCATACAAATACT
Organism: Dreissena rostriformis; assembly: GCA_007657795.1. Classification (NCBI taxonomy): domain Eukaryota; kingdom Metazoa; phylum Mollusca; class Bivalvia; order Myida; family Dreissenidae; genus Dreissena; species Dreissena rostriformis. The sequence goes on from VMBQ01002276.1 coordinate 52,537, forward strand.
TGCTTCCATAATTAATAATTAATCCGAGTGACACCGTCGAAGCAATTTAACATCATATCATTGTTAGTTTTAACCATTGGTACAAGCAGGTTATTATATGGGATTACACTTTTTAATTAAACAAACCCACACGAAGTATTAACCACATAACTGATTGTTTAAATGCTAGGTCAATTACTTACGAAAAATGAATGAAAATCGCACGACATTTATACGATATTTTACTGTATTTTGCGAATGTTGGTCATTTTAGTCTCCATACTTATTGCAATGGTTCAACACTGAACTGACACTATCCTTTTATTCGTGTACAATCGATATTGCCTAATAATACAGAAATTGTATTTCCTTTTTTCACTCGACATAAATATGCTAAGTACGTTTGATCACATTATTGTTTTGTCATCCATCTCAATTATTCATATTGTTTACTGATTGCGTTTAAAACAAGCAAATTTCGCATTGACTAATGTAAACGCTTGAATGTTTGTCAAACTGGTATAATGCTGTGTAAAGTTATTATATTGTTCATTGGCAATAACAATGATGCCACATTGTGTTTGTCCATTATTTGAATTGTTTGTCTTTTTGCAAATCAACGTGCATGTATTCACAGCGATGTTAAGAAAGTTGCTGCTTATGGTGTTAATTCAGTTGTAGATCATATAAGCGTTGTTTGAACAGACTATAAATACATCAAAGGACATCCGCGTCTCGGCTGTCTCTGGAGAGTGTTGTATTCGAGAGAACGATATCAAATCTGAATACTAGCATAATGCGTTTTTTCATATCAGATTCCATTAGGATATGCTTGAAATAACGTTTACTCCGTTACTTTCGACTGCTGATTACATTTTGTTGTTTTGACGAAAGAAAAACAACGATTACTTAATTTTGTCAATAAACTATGAAATATAATTTCGTTATATTGTCGTCTTATAGTGCTTGCATGGTATTTATTAGACATTACGTTGACGGACGCCGACATATGAGCTCTCGAGTCCAAATAATTTTTTTTCCACGAGTATTCCTCGGTGACGCATATTGATTCATTTTACGATAATTAATTATTTAAAAATAACTTTGTTTAGAGCTGTTGTATAATCAATGTACCAATGCGGACGTTCAACAACGTGTAAAAAGTGAAACGTATCATTTTAACTATTTGTTTTATTTATCGAACAAGATGTGTTTGCTTTGTAGTTATACTAATTGTGGTTAAATATCAAGTTTTATCAAGTGCAACTTAGTACGTGTTTATAACATAAGTTAAGTTTACGTTTGTATTTTAGATGTAGTATTATCGTTTTTATTTTTCAAATTGTAAACATATGAATGTTCATCTTTCATGAGCATTATGGTCGTTTAATATTGTTTTTCAGTTTATTTTGTTGCTGATATTGTCGGTATTACGCTTATAACAATAGCTTCTGTACAGTTCAATAATTGTAAAAAGCTTCGTGCAATGATTGCACAAACTAGTGATCATTTATCTGGTAATGATATATTAAAAAAAATATATATATACGGTACAGTTGATGTAACATCAAACATGAAATTATTGTGTAATGGTTAAAATAATGAATAATGCGAAATTAATAAATCATTTTGTAAAAAAATTAAAGCCATGCTTTTATAGTCATTGTGCTATTTGTTTACACATACGTATACAATTTTGCTTATGATTTCCAAATCGTAAATTAGTAACACAATATCATTGAAATATTATTGTTGAAAGATATTCGATACATGCATTAAAACAAACATTAGTCGATTAGTATATGTACAGCATGCATGCTTTTCAGTACATATGTCAGTTTAGCCTGTTATTTAATGTTCAGTCCACATACTTATATTCGTGCTGTTCGCTGATATGATACTTCTAAAGTCACGTCAGTTGGTATAGAACATTCCAAAATGTCAGATAAACATATCATAGCAACTCATGAACACGAGACATTTTTTTATCTTGAAAGGCATTTTCTAATTTGTAGAGTATTCCTTGTCTGTGAATTTAACAATTTCGATAATCCCCAAGTTGTGTGTTGTATTATATTTCGCCATAACATCTAATGAGATTTTGTCTATTTTATTTAACCTGTTTTTATATCTTCCTGGAAAAGCCAATCGATCTAAATCGCAAACAATTGTGAAATGTTGCGACGTGTAGTATTTGTATATAGATAACATTGACATATTTGTTGTAGTATGCTTGTAATTCATTTATAAATATCGAGCGTATATCTTATTTTTTGTGCAACAATAAAACTTTACAGTATTTAACAACGTTATAATAAATATCAATTAACACATTTTATCAAACACAAATGATTAATTGACATAACACAATAATTATTCTGATCGGGCCTCCTGCATGTACGCAACATGCCTAAAGACCAAATAACTACCGATTGTGTCACGTAAAAAATAGTTCCACATTAAACCGTTTCTTTTAATACTTTCCCATTAAAACAAATGAGAAGAAATTATAAACGATTCGAGAATGTGATATTTTCATTGTTGGAAATTAAAAAAAAATGCAACAGCAAAACAAAAACTCAATTTTATTCGAACATTCAATTGAACGAAATGGAGTGCACATTTAGTCTAAGTCAACCGTTATAAATAAAATTAAACCACACATCAAACAAATAATCGAAAATAATTATAATTACACGAAGCACATTATCTTGATAATTAAAATATCGATTGCAGCTGAAACTGTGCTGTAGAATAGATTGATGGCATTATTTAAGCTTTGACAGGAGTCCAAAAAAATATTTTGTTTAGCATAAACGACACGCTTACCTGAATCATCAATGACAACTTTAATCCAATGCTATTAACAATAAAGTTACAACTATATGCACGTCCATTGTCTGTTCTTCGTGTTATGCATGACAAACACATTACACACAATCCGAAATACGTTTTGGATTCGTTCGATGTTTAAAAAAAAATAAATACTGTGAAAACAACAACGACCTCCGTACTGTATTGTTGTCCCAAAATGTTTCGTCACCGAAATGACGTCACACGGGATACGTCATATATTGCGTAATCAAGTGAATGAAATTAAAAATACGGAAAGCTGGTTCGGTAATATATTTTAAAGAAGACACAAAAAAGGATGATATGTAATATACACGATAACATTAAAAAGAAACGGTTAAATGTTTTAAATGATAAAAAGAAGTCCGTCACCGGAGAGCGACTGATGGATAGTCGAGGTCACGTAGTTAACTAGCCTAATAACTTTTGGGTTATTAGGTAACCTGGTTACCAGTCTGATTTAAAGGCATGTGACACGATAAGTATGTTTAGGCCGTTTCAAATGTCCAGTTCACATATATTCGCGATGTACGATGACACAATTCTTTTCCAAGTACATCATTGGGAAACCACCTAAGAACATTTCATAATGTCGATTAAACATGTCATAGCAAACCATGAAAACGAAACACTTTATCGTCAAGTGCATTTTAAAATGTGTGGAGTTTGCCATGGATGTGAATTGTTTCATGTTGGATTGCAAATTAACAACATTGCATGTCATTGTATAATTGATTTTGAAAAAGATTACTCTTCGACTTTTGTTATCAAGTGTCGCCTGAAGATAGAATGATCGTCTGTGATTTCTTCTATTTTATTTAAATCCATGTTGTAGTCACTTGAGAAAAGCCAATGAATGCAAAATGTTAACTCATGCAAAATGTTACGAATAATGACTCGTTATATATATAATTAACGTATCTATTGTAGTAAGCTTATGATTCATTTACAATTTCCGATTTAGTTTCGTATGTTGTGAGCAAAATAAAAAATTACAGTAATGCACATAAGCATACAGAAACAACAATATAGTAATATTAACAAAATGTTAACCGCATTAAAAATGTATATATATATATATATACGAATGATTGACTTAACTTACCTTCTTTTCTAATCCGGTAAACTAGGACAGAAAAGCATACATATCTCGTTGTAAAGTGTCTATAATTCTTAATTTGAATAATTAACGTGAGGTTCTGTATTTAATATTTTATTAGTTTTCATAACACGAATTGTATTTCAAAAACAGTGTTTAACATTCAAACCAGTTCACAATGCTTTGACTGAACGTTTTCCGTTGTGAGGCTACACATTATACGCGAACTGAATCCTTAGTTTTACCAATAGCGCGATAAATCTCGGAACATGACGCCGCTGGTCCAGCGTTTAGAACAGTAACATTTGAAACTTTCATACCGATCAGATATGTTTTAGTGTGTTAAAGAAGAAAAGCACATTGGATTTTTATAATTGTACCAATAACGGAAAGCAACAGCTTAAAGACTTTGAAAAACAAATAGTTGCCTTCATGAGATTTATCGATACATGTAGTTTACTTTCGTTTTGGGATGTTTAAACAAATATAAATAAAGTTCAGGCATAACGCACCGTGGGTATAGTGTTGACCAACAGTCATTACCTGTGTATTTAGAAGTTGTGATATAAATACTCACGAACACCATCTTTACAACATGATATTATGAACAATTATGTTTAACAAGTATTAAGATTGTTCTTTAAAACTGCATGACTATTACAATTTACAAATAATATGATTGTTTCACAAACTATACTAATTATTTGTTATGTATTTGATGTGTTGATTGTATTTCAAAAGAAACCAGTTATTGGAATCCTTGCCGGCTAGTTATTATATTTATATTTGTATATTATGTTAGTTTCCATTCGCTGTCAGAAAACTTGTTTACATGTAATCATGACCAATACTTTGGTAACTTGTTTTTGGTTATCAATTAAAAACACATGTTTCACCCAATTTCACGATATTTACATTAAATTGTCAGTGTTTTACTTAATTTTCAACCATAAACTCTACACCTTGTCTGCTCGCATTTTCCATTTCCCTAAGCCTTATGATTAAGCAAATTTTACTCTCGCCATGTGTTACGCATCACTGAACACATGTTAAATTGCTAAGAAGGGAAAGCATGTTTACGTGTATCCATTGTCCACATGGAAGTATTATGACAGTGGTGCATTTTATACGACATTCACGTTAATATAAATTGTAATGTTTTAAAATAGCTGTTATTGTTGTAAAATTGAAGCTTTTTGGAATATTTTATTAACAAACTGTGATGTAGTGTAATATAGCCTGTTGACCTACTTACCGCGATAATAACAATATGGCGTCACGCATCGCAACAAGAGCTTCTTTTGTGTCTTAACTGCCGTACACGCAATATTAACTCTTTATTTTAATAAAATTTAGATGGATATACGCCGATTATAAGTTTATTTTTGCAAAGGAGTCGATAATTTATAAAGTTAGCATTTGTTTTAGCTTTTTTTATGTGAACGTTCAGTACCGCGATAAAACAGATGACCATTATACTTAAATCGTTCAATGTACTGCGATTTACACAAGTAGTGTTTCAAAAGTAATGTTAATATGCCATCAAATACAATTTTAAAATGTTCAAAACTGAATATATTGTTTAATATTACAGTGTTGATTTACGCGTAAAATTAACTTTCAATTGTATACGCATGCTGCAAAGATACAATAATGCAAAACAGCGAACATTTCGACATATAAGGATACCTATTTTAAACATGTCTTTCCTGCAATCCAAGAAGACACGAAAACCTCATCTGAAACAAATCCGATTTTATATTGATTATATATACAAAATATATTAAACGCACTTTATGCTTATTTTTTGAAAGATTGTTTACATCACAGATTGTGATGTTAAAACACTACTGTCAATGTCTGGTAGTTTATAGTATTAGCGTTTTTTGTTTCGCAATAATGCACATGCAATAATATACGAATGATGCAGTATCTACTTATAGATTTTCGAGCAGCCGATTTAAATCTCTGACGTGTGCCTTTCGGTTTGATTTTAGTGTGTGTTATTTATTGCGTTTTAACTATAGAAAAAATAGAAAACTGTGATGTCAAAACAAATGTACAGTTAAATAAAATAATGTAAACATGTCATTCGCAAAACCAATGGTATTCTTATTTATTTATTACAATGTTCCTCTTTCAAAACACAATACGAATGTGCAAATCCCTAATGAAGAAAGCCATGAACTAAGCCGAAATATTTGCTACAAATCAAGTTTTGTTTCGAAATGCCATTTCGTTCATTTTCTTATGGGCCGACACGAACATTTTGAATTCCCGACCCATTGCAGCCCAGCATTGAGATTATTCGTTGAAATGAAGTTTTGATATGTAAAGACATGAAGTATTCGTAAAAAAACACTCTTCAAGTTTGGAAAAGTATGTTTTATGTCTCGCACCATACTATACAAGTAATCCACGATTTTACAAATTTATATTTGTATATTATGTAAGTTTCCATTCGCTGTCAGAAAACTTGTTTACATGTAATCATGACCAACACTTTGGTAACTTGTTTTTTGGTTATCAATTAAAAACACATTTTTCACACAATTTAACGATATTTACATTAAATTGTCAGTGTTTTACTTAATTTTCAACCATATACTCTACACCTTGTCTGCTCCCATTTTCCATTTCCCTGGGCCTTTTGATTAAGCAAATTTTACTCTCGCCATTTGTTACGCATCACTGAACACATGTTAAATTGCTAAGAAGGGAAAGCATGTTTACGTGTATCCATTGTCCACAGGGAAGTATTATGACAGTGGTGCATTTTATACGACAGTTGAACTATAAATATTTATGTTAATATAAATTGTAATGTTTTATAATAGCTGTTATTGTTGTTAAATTGAAGCTTCTTGGAATATTTTATTAACAAACTGTGATGTAGTGTAATATAACCTGTTGACCTACTTACCGCGATTATAACAAAATGGCGTCACGCATCGCAACAAGAGCTTCGTTTGTGTCTTTACTGCCGTACACGCAATATTAACTCTTTATTTTAATAAAATTAAGATGGATATACGCCGATTATAAGTTTATTTTTGCAAAGGAGTCCATAATTTATAAAGTTAGCATTAGTTTCAGCTTTTTTTATGTGAACGTTAAGTACCGCGATAAAACAGATGACAATTATACTTAAATCGGTCAATGTAGTGCAATTTACACAAGCATTGTTTCAAAAGTAATGTTAATATGCCATCAAATTAAATTTTAAAATGTTCAAAACTGAATATATTGTTCAATATTGCAGTATTGATTTTCGCGTAATATTAACTTTCAATTGCATAAGCATGCTGCAAAGATACAATAATGCAAAACAGCGAACATTTCGACATATAAGGATACCTAATAATGTCTTACCTGCAATCCAAGAAGACAGGAAAACCTTATCTGAAACAAATCCGATTTTATATTGATTATATATACAAAATATATTAAACGCACTTTATGCTTATTTTTGAAAGATTGTATACATCACAGATTGTGATGTTAAAACACTACTGTCAATGTCTGATAGTTTAAAGTATTAGCGTGTTTTTGTTTCGCAATAAATGAAATAATATACGAATGGTGCAGTATCTACTAACAGAAGTTCGAGCTGCCGATTTAAATCTCTGACGTGTGCCTTTCGGTTTGATTTCAGTGAATGTTATTAATTGCGTTTCAACTATAGAAAAAAAATGGAAAACAAATGTACAGTTAAATAAAATAATGTAAACATGTCATCGCAAAACGAATGGTATTCTTATTTATTTATTACAAAGTTTCTCTTTCAAAACACAATACGAATGTGCAAACCCCTAATGAAGAAAGAACTAAGCCGAAATAGTTGCTACAAATCAAGTTTTGTTCCGAAATGCCATTTCGTTCATTTGCTTATGGGCCGACAGAAACATTTCGAATTCCCGACCCATTTCAGCCCAGCATTGCGATTATTCGTTGAAATGCAGTTTTGAGATGTAAAGACATGAAGTATTCGTAAAAAAAAACTCTTCAAGTTTGGAAAAGTATGTTTTATGTCTCGCACCATACTATACAAGTAATCCACGATTTGTAGTTTTCTTGACCTGTCGCTGCTTAGATTTGCTGTCTTGATCTTATTCCGAGCAACTTTGCACATGTACGACGTACATTTTAGTTGAGTTCAAACAAGTATTTAAGTAGGACAAACATAGAGCTTAATATTACATGCGCTCGTGCCTAATGACAATTAGGAATTTACATTTACTGTGGAATGCTCTTGGGTTATTTCACAAACGACACATGCTATTACATCCGCTGCCTATTAGCGTCATAACACATACTAAAAAACCCATCGATGCTAAATAATGTGCAACCTGACGCCAATTTATACTAATTTCAGATAATGAACCATATTAGAAGTATAACACAGCAACATAATAAGTGTAAAATTTTCTGATAAATGTTTTATGATATAATATGTGTTCAAACATGTGCACTACAATCACGTTAGTGTTATGCCATGCAATAGCAGTTAAACAAATGTGAGTATTTAGTTGTTTACCTGCACAACAATTATTTCGGTAAGTGGTATTCAGAGCCTAATTTAATATTTGACACATAGTTAATTTATATAATAAAACATTTTCCAATATTTTAATACTTTGGCATCTCAATCACATGTAAAATGCATTGCTATTCTTGTGTTGAAGTTCATGTTTGCTCTACGTTAATATTTGTCAAGACTATATGTAATTAGTCATTCGTAATGCATGTAAGCAAAATAATACAAACATAGATACCACTTTTGTCCAAATGGGCTTAACACTAAGACCTAAAGTACACGTTGAGACAATTGAGAAAAAAAACTCGAGGCGTATGCTATAAACAATCAGTGTTCCTTTTAGCAATACACAGCATTTAAACGCCAGATGTGGTCTGGACACAGATTAAACAAGATATACAATGCTTTTTTTTTATTTTGGTTTGTGACATAATATATGCCATTTTAATTTCCCGCAACAATATATATTAATAGGACACACGAACATATAATTGGTACATGAACAAGTATTGAATATATTGTTCCACAAACAATAAAAAGGGCATTTTGTCTCTGTTTAAAGCTATGCTACCAGAGCACATCTAGCGTTGAACTTTTGGCTATTGCTATAAGTAACACTGATTGTTTATGTGTAAACTTTATTTTAACGAAATATTTTCCGAAATATTCGTTAATTTTAAGTGTAATAGGGGCTTTACACCGATCTGATGTCAATGCCTTGGATATATTTCATTGCATTGCGTATGTTTACCGTTAAAGCATTGATTTATTCTTCACTGAACTCAAGACAAGAAGAATACACTCCTATGTTATAGGCATGGAACACAGATTGCTAACTGTAGAATAAACTGGTCATGCATTGTATATAACGTTTTTATAACATTATGTCTATCATAGACAATAAACATACACGACCAAATACACCGTTTTCTTTTACTACTAAATATTTAATACGACTGTGCCAACTTTAAAAGTAACGTCCTTTTGCAAATGTGTTATTAAATTTGTATAATGATTATATATATGGTTCGAGTCAATACACATGATACATGTTGCTCGATTTATAAGGAAGACTTGGTCCAATGAGATCAAACTATTCTTTGAAATACCATTATAACTTTATTTTGGCCCAGTATATTGGCATTTGTAATTTATTGAAAGTGTATACTTGTTTTTTTATAACTTATTATAAAACATTTCAGATATCTTTAGATTTTCAAAATGTTATAATATAGTTATATATGTATATACGTGTAAAAAATGATGTTGATATAAAAATATAATATGAGTCCTCATGGCCCTAATCTCTAGTTTATTATTAAGCTATGCAAAAAGCAACAGAAGGCCACCGACGGCCGTTAATGTCTATATGCATTAACGATCAATGGTGTAAGCAAAATATGAACGGATTTTGGATAAGACATTACTTTAAAGTGAGCATAAATCTTAAATGCCATAATGTGGCGCCTTTCAAAAACTGGCTATACACTAAGTTTTCTCATTCGGATATCTACAGACAGCACATTTGGTTTCATCGCTTTGACAAGAAACCATTTAAAACATGTGACATTAAAGCGTTTCTTTACGCCTTGTTCTCGGGGGACTTATTAAATGAACTTGGTAAGAAAGTAACCACGAACGCGATAATGCTTGCATTTCTTACAATAGTCGCCATCTTATTCAAACATCTTTTTCAAACATTATGTATTATAAAAAATTAACAAATATAGCATAAAATTGCAGTAAAAGGGTTTCTCGCAGCATAAATATGCAATGAAGAATTTGAGTTCACTTTTAACGAAGTCATGCACATAGTATAAAGGCAATGACAAGGGTTTTCTACTTAGCCATACTAAATTGCAATTTGAAATTAACACATTACTCAAAAACCCTCGGATTGAATTTCAATATATGAACTTGAAATGGTATAAAATACACCATTTAATGTGTGCAAGAAAAAACGATTCAACATTGTTTTTGGTACCTTTCATTGGCTGTAGATAACGTTCTTCAATGTTCTAAAAAGTTTCAACTCCTTCAAATGCCCACTAGCTTGTATGGTACATTTATTTCACAAAAGTCATTTAAAATTAACAACCCTAACCACTGTCAACATTTATGAAAATTGTACCATAGTGAGGCATTATGTAAAGCACAACGTTCAAAAGTGAAGTTGAAACAACCTCATTCATAAAATGTCATTAGCAGCTGTTTTTTGTAAACATGCAATTATATATAAAGAAGAACAATAAAATAATATAATTACGCCTGTTTTATACCATAAACATATAACATTATTTCGATTTATGTATAACATTCAAAGTGAATGACCTGAAACTTCATTACACTTTTCACAAGAATGGTTACATGGACATGACATTTATGGAAATGTAATTGTGTGGCGCATTGTTTGCTTCGGGGCGCTCTACATAGCCATACCTACTCCTATGGAACATGTTCTTGCTGTGAGTATGTTATAAGCTACAGACCACTCTGAAATGTAATAATCTGTTTTTGCGGTCATCCGCCTGTAAGATGTTTTGTATGGATTCGTAACAATTACTTCCGACGTACTGAGCCATGTAAGCATTACCAGACCAAATCCTTCAATGACAGGCCACTTAATGCTATCGCCGTTTTTCAAGCTTTTAATACTCTACAGTTTCCGCGATGTCTGGTTAACGAAAATAAATAATCGTCTTTCATTCACGTTTTACATTCTTTATCAGACCAGCTTTTTGTATGATTTTATGTTCCACATTATAACAATAACGCAGATTTTTCAATCAAACACTGGTATTAAATATAATAGGATTTCAGTTATCTCAGACTTAAAATAGGGTCGATTCGGATTAAAATGAAATGAAGTTGATGGGAGGCTCTAAATAGTCTTGCTTGTGTTTTTTTCTATACTGTTAGCGCTCGATATAGTCTATAATATCCGCATATAATGCATAACAATCATTTACAAAGTGATCGTGGTTTAACGAGGTTGCCATTGTTTTTTTTAATGCTTTCCGGTGGTTTATAGAGAAATATTAGTGAATTAAAACTGATAATTTCACTGTTTCAAACAATGAAAATTATCAGTGAAAATTATCGATAATTTTCACTGTTTACTGTAAAATGACGTCATTATTTTGTAAAAAATGACGTCATTATCCCAGCGACATTCTTTAGTTAAACTCTTTAACAATGTAGATCTATATAAACTGTGAAAAAAGCATTTAATAAAAAGAAAATTTGTTGGATTCGGTGGATTATCGAGTTTATTTCAGTCGTGATCATAGATAATACATATTTTCACTCGTGGCTGTGCCACTCGTGAAAATATTAATTTATATGATCACTCGTGAATTAAAATCGATAATCCACCGAATCCAACAAATATCCTTTATATATCAACAGTTGCATATATGGTAGATGCTGTTGGTATATCTAATAATCTCACCATTAGGCTTTGTTTCGTTCGTATAGTAACTACGAAATGCACAGAAGACCATTCATAGTTCAATCAATTAGATGGCATAGTTCTAGAAAAATGTTATCGCTTGTGTTGGGATGAGTTTAAACTTGATGTATTAACATGATTTCCAATCATATGAATACACATACAATTAATGGTTTGTGGTATGGAGCATCGTCCCGCACGCTATATGTATTGCAAGCTTATAGTGGGTTGCGTTATGTTTTTCACGTGCCCCAATCCGCCACCCTTCTCCAATTAGCATTTGACACAAAACGATATTTTCTGTTGGTCGCAATCAAAACATACAATTAAATCAAAACACTGACAATGTCCTATTTGAAATTGTCATTCATTAAACTATTTAAATAGTTTTGTTCATTCGAACCCCTAAAGATCAATACATGACACGAGATGAATCTATGTATCATTCTGCGAATGCAACGTGTTGAGGTACTGCATAGTGAACGTTAAATAATAGAATCATCGTGTTATGTGACTGCATCTTAATTGTCATCACGTTATATTCCATTAACGAAAACGGTTAAACATAAGCTCATAGGTCAACGTAATAAAAGGACATTATCTTACGTTCACTTACGAAGGACGTCAGTTTCGGAGATCCACAAATGGAGTATCTTAGAAACATAAATTATTATTTGAAAGACATTTCAACACCATATTGACATTTACTTCTGCTTATTATTGAAGGTTGATTTAAACATTAATCTGAATTAAGTAGAATAAGCTAACCAGGTTTACCGATTTACCATTTGAAAAAACCAAGACCCTTGCAAAACTATTGTTGTTGTGTTTTGGTTTTGAACTTAATCGAAATTAAGTTGAAAAACAGATAAATTTAAAAATATGCAGTTTCAAGTATGTTTGACACAAATTAAGCCTATAATATTGTTTTTTGTTTTATATATAAAAGTAGAAATTGTTCCCAAAATTTCCCAGCAAATACCTGCTAAACCTTAGATGATTTATGTGAATGTGTTGGCGCATCCTTCGTGTACTTTAGTTTTTAAATATCTGTAAATTATATTGCGAATGTTGCAATTTTAGACTCCAGTAGGCGTATCGATAAATCAAATCGGTTTGCTAAAACACAGACCGTGCATTCCAGGTGACACTAAGTCGCTGTTTTCATCGCGTAACCTAGAACAACGGTTTTATTATCTATATAAAGTAACAGTTTTGGCGTCTCGTATTACGGATTATTAGTATTACACGAAAATTAGAGGTTCCTGAAGTATGCTGATATTTAAGGAACTAGAATTATCACCAGGCAGAAACCTTTCTGCTAGATAAATTAATTGGTGTTTTTTCTTTGAAACACCGGTTTTAGATACGTCGTGCACAATTTTTGTTTATATACATATAAAGCATGGTACGATTTGCAAATTTGAATTCCATGCAAACACTCAAATCAAAAGTGTAAGAAAAATAGAACATTTTCAAAGCTGTTCTTTATTATTGCATATACATGTTCAGTCTACAAAGGCGTTGGTGAATACCATCCATGAAAACATTAATTTGGCTTATTTATCATTCATGACAGCCATTACCCTCAACTATTTATGGTGTGTCGCCTGTTATATATTCTGTGAGATTCGTGTCCATTCAAATTGAAGGAAAGCAATTTAGCGTTTCATAAATGGATAAAACGTTAATGTGATAATGTCTAGGGGTTTATGAAAAACTCATGTGCGTTTGTTTACATGATTAATGAAAAACAACTACGTTGAACGTGATATTGTATTATAAAAAAGTAAAGATAATATGAAGTGTATCAACTTAATACAGCAAATTATAAGAATGTATTCTCAAAAAAAAAATTGGTTTGTCAAGACGTTTCACTTTCGCGTTACGCAAAATGTTAAGGAATTGAAATTATTTAACTTAACCCACTGGTTACACATTGGTTATGTTTTAGTCTTTCTACCTCAACCAACAATAAATAAATGGATGTCATGATAAGCGAATAAAACATACACGTGTTATTGTCTACGATGTATACAAATACTTAGTAATTGATCCACGTTGTATATTAATATTGGATATCTATTGTCAATGAGGATGTAATCATTTCCTATACATACAATCGATTAACAGGTACACTGCGGACAATTCTCCTTACGTGAATCGAAGCATATTGTGTTCTTTTCGGAATCCTTGGAACTTACATACTCATTATGTGGAAATGTTGTGCTACGTAGAAGCGATTACCTACTAAGAAGCACTTGAAAGCATTTCGTCCCTTTCATTGATAGTAGTTAATTTAAATTTAAATAAATAAATCTTGTCCGTTAATTTTAGACTTAAACGTTTACAATAATTTGTATTTCTCTTTTTATCAAGGTAGCATAAGTTCCACGTTATATGCATGTAGTTCATTATGTTTCAATTTAAGAGACACACATTCGAATGTGCAGACCTTCCCACATTTAAACCTTTAAGATGTGACGATTTATTTGTATAAAATATCTGGGATGACAAATGCTAAGTTAATTGAAAAGATATGACTTATACATTTCATAAGCAAATCGTTACCCTGTATCTCCCGGAAATATGTCATTTAAAATCAATATTAGCTTTTGACTGGCATTTATTTAAAAAAAAAGCTGTTTTGAGAATACTTCTTTAGTGATAAATGAGTCCTTCACAGAACCCTTACGTACACTAAATTAGCTTCATTAACTATCGACAAGCTGATACATTTGTGTCATTCAGATTTTTTAAAATTCTTAGTTAACATTTTGTGTTTTACCTCTAAGGCATTTAACCCTCATGTGCGTGCGTACCCAACATAGTACAAATTATTTTCATATAGTGAAATTCAGCCATTAACAGATAAAGCGTTCATACGGCTAATTTGAAACAGTTAGTACTGCTTACAGAGTAAAGAACGTATAAATGCAAACCACAATTATTACAGAAACATGCAATACGTCGTTACATGTATATCCATTCTAAGATGAAACCGATACCGATATATTCTATGTTTTGAGATAGTCTTAGAAAAGTATATAACTATACAAAATGCATGATTGTGCTATCAATCAAGTGAAGCCTAGTCATTATTCGTATTGTTGAAAGAAAGACTGTTCAAATTTGGCTGTGTCAGTTTGTATTCCGTCAATTTGGCAAAAGTTAAATTGTTAGCAATCACATCCTAGTGATCATTTCGATACAATATAATCCTATGAAATTTAAGTGGGTCCTTAAAGCACGTTCGTTCTGTGTTGTGTGTTTTTTCACCAAAAAACATGTGTTTATTTAGGCTGAACCCGAATTGCAAACAGACGCATACTAGTATGTGCATATCATGAATACAAATAATTGCATATAACATGCAAGTTTGTGATCTATGGGTCAGCAGTTTGTAAAGAAAACCTTCTCTATTGAAAATTTTAACGAAATATTGTGAGTGATTAAACAATATATTGCGCATTTGTAACATGACAGTAGCAATGACATAAATGTGTGTTTTCCACTTTAAAAACTGCTTCTTAAAAACACGTCTAAATCAGATCAACGTTCAACCTTCCGCAGCGGACGCACCTATTTCAGTTTAGTTAATTATCGCGGTGTTGATACCATGAAGATGAATGCATTTCTTAATTACAATCGGCAAGAATCCGCTTCATACTGCCATTCCCGAAAGCGCAAATAATTTTCGTCATTGGCGAAAATACATAAATGTCGCTTTTTATTCATAAATCAATTTAGCTCATGTAATATGGTTCCTTTACTTTGTGTTGCTCGGTTGTAAGTACTTAGTTGTTGGATTGGCTCACGAAATATTTGTTGCAAAATCAGACCCATATATGACTTGTTATTAAGTTTATTTTATATAGTGAATGACACATGCCAAGGAAAAAATAAGTTTATTGCAAATATAATAAGTATTCATAAAATTAACAAATCGCTATCTTACATGGTTCTGACATCTGTCATTTAAAATCAAGACAATCGTTTGATTGGCATTTCTTAAACAAAGGCTGTGCGAGAATACTTCTTTAATGATAGATGAGTCCCTTAAAGAAGCCTCAAACATATCAAACCAGTTACATTAATTATCAACATGATAATACGACTCAGATACATTTTTAATCAACAGTTGTTGTTTACCTTCATTGCACTTTACCCGCACTTTCAAAATATAATCTAAAAAAAAACAAAATTAGTGTAGTAAATAGGTAAGTTCAGTCTGTACATGGAAATTTATTTGTTTTCTTTGTAATCACTACACCATACATGTATAACTATATTCATAATGCATTAGTAATCATTACAATAAATAGACATGCATATACTAAATAGGTATTCGCTCCTTTCAAAAATTCATAATAAATATCCTGTATTTGACGAAACAAATAATAATAGCTATTGAATTGCATGAAAAAGGAAATGTGTGTACAAAATATTAAGTCTGCAACATCACTAAATTTTAACATGTAATGTGATTATACATATTATCGTTTGCAACTATATAACAGCTTTTTCTTTACAAAATTCCCAATGTGAATGGACTAGTATACCATAGTAAGAATCGGCTATGACGCCTACTTGGAAACAAATATTTTAAATATTGTAAGTACAATATTTATTTTTATCATACAATATATTTTGACCAATACTATACACTGTAATCGTATGTATGTTAAATCTGCTCAACGCATTTAAGTTGTAAAAATTGACAGCTCTGTCAGATGAAAAAAAAAATGCAATTTACCAACTACTATTGTCAAACATATTTTGAAATACAACTTTAACGAGTAGCCTAATAAAACCAAACTCGTCCATCGTTTATCGAGGAGTTTTTTCTCGAATAAGCGATTAAAGTGACATCTCAAATCGCGTATCGTCAACTGTTAATGTGACACCCTGTTAGATGAATTTAGTTTGAGATTTAAACTTCTTGTATTCGAGTGAATTCAGGTTAGTGTTATAAAATGTTAGCAGTGTAAGCGTGTATTTTACGTTTCTGCATTTATATTACATTGCACATACAATTGACATGTACACTACGTATTATGTGGACATTATTGCTTAACAAATTTTCCAGAACTGTTGTAAGTCTCGTTAAGGAGTGCTGGGACATACTCCGTATTTTAACATAATGAAGACACACGCGCACAAGGACCTCATTTCGAAAATTCACGTGTTAGGTTGACATATTTGTTCTAGCCTTTTTTGTTTATCTCAATTTAAATAGCCGAATACTTCTTAAGTGGATTTAGTCGGTTTCCTGTTATATGTTCAATAAATGTCAATTTTTATTTGCGTCAAATTACAATCTCGGAGGAACGAACTCAATTTTCAGGAAATCAATAGTCTTACATCAGAAAAAAAGCGCTAGAAAACAGCCCTTCGTGTAGAAAGGAAAGTTTCATAAGAGTATTATTACAACGTGTCTAAGTGATTCTTAATGTGTGTTTGTACATAAAAAAATTATTGGTCAAAATAAATTGTTTCTGAAGTTCGTGTTTCTTTTGTGTTTTTATTATTGTATGATAAATGATGTCTGAGTGTTTATTTATTGATGCGCGTAGAGTTAACCATGTATCCATATGGTAATGCATGGTCCATTTAGGATACAGAACCGCAAGTCTGTGACCCAGTTGGATGCCAGTACACAAGAGCATAATGCCCCAGAAGGATTAAACAAGGTTTTTAATACGGTCTAATTAGATATGTGTTCATCCTTTTTGTAATTGTAACAGCAAATACTGTAACATATTCACATTTTCAAAATGAGATTATCTAACATAACTGAGTATACCACGAAATCAGGATACGCATTAATGATGTACCAAAATGTAATCCATCAAGATGTTAAAAGCAGACTATGTAATCACGTTTGTACGCAAATGTCTTCAATATAACAATGTTTCAAGTTTCAAAGAGATAATAGTAGGTCTGGACGCATTTTTAAAGCGTTTTCACCGAACAATAGATATTTGCATGACAACATTAACGACATAAGAATATTTTAATGGATTTGGGTATAGTTCTGCTGAAGCCTTAAACGTGTTTCATGTAATATATTGTACATTTATTCCATAGACACACAGACCAAAACATAAGGGTGAAAAGGGCTTGCGAAATAAATAGAATCATGACAACGAAACATTCCAGATCAATGCGGATAAAGCACTTGTTTCCAGAAGGCTAGCATGTTCCATTTTAATGTATAAGTGTTGGTACAATAACAGAAGGATGTAGTTAAAAATGAGGTATTATTTAATTATCCGTGAAATATATCGAATGAACAGAGGGATTCAATTACACATCTAGATATGTTTTTCTTCACGTGGTATATAATCTAGTAAACAAAACACTATATAATATTAAAACTTAATGGAACATTTTTTTTCTTATACATTCATTACGCTATTTTACATGTTCATTTTAATTATATCGTTGCGTACTCTGTATTGGTTTTGTTTATATCTTTCGATCTTATAATGATACGATTAAATTCATGCATTGGATAAGCAATTGTACACGTTGAACTATTTTTAATGTGATTTAGAAGAATATATTGTTTGAAGAACCTCATTTGTTAATGAATTTGCATAATGCAATACGTGCGACGAAAATTCGTTTTTGCATTATTAATAAAGAAAGCACAAAGTATTCACAACACTATGTTGTTAACATGAGTCATGTCTGTTTTCTATCCGTTTTTGGTTCGACATATGGGAAGTACATTTCTATGTTCTTTGACATTAATCATGACCTTCAATTCAAAGAAGTACAAGCACGTTTGCTGGATGGCGAAATCTTGATGTGAAGCCATATTGGTGAATAAGGCCCTAACAACTTACTGGAAATTCCAAAAAGGGGTTGCTTAATAAGCTTAATGTTAACGAACCAACATAGGAACAGTGGTCTGTTTCATAGCAGTCAATAATACATATGAAATGTTTTATATATTTAAATCCTTGATTCGTTACATAAAGCCAATTCGAAAAGATAAATTAAGAAAAACATAATCAGCGTATATGCTTGACTTTTCAGAGCCAGAAAATATACAAGCTTATTTAAAGTTCAAATTCGGCCGATAAGGGCAATGACTTTCTACATATAACTGTTACCAGTCAGAAAATTACCTTAACTCACCACAAGTTGTATGTGTGTGTTTAACTCGTGTGCAAGTTTTGAATAATGGTTTGTAAACGCAATTGGTTTAAACTTCCGTCTATTCATATTCAGATATATATGTCATTGTAGTCCAGTCGATTTGTGTGAAAATTGTTCAGAAAATGATGAAAGCATGAAACTTTGCAGAAATGGAGTTAAGGTTATAACAATTAATTTCGGATATGGACCCATCTGAAAAAATCAAAATGGCGGAATTTGGCAGCTATTTTAAAATGGCGGCCATAATTTGTTCATAAAAAATCTTCAAAAAATCATAACAAATATATCTTTTCATCTTTTTCAATAAAATTTGGTATACAAATCTCTAATAATATCCCCAATCAATAAACTTCTTCAATTGGCAAAAATGCGACGGCAATCTTAAATAGCGGCCATTTTGAAAATTTCATTTTTCGAAATTGCAAAAATAGAAAATGCATTTTTTTATTATTTTTATTAATTGTTAGTAGGGTCAATATATGAGAAAAATACCCTCGACCACCCAAACATTGCTGCAAAAGGTATATTAACTGATCCTGGTAGGGTAGAAGGTCCTTTAAAACATACCAAAAGTCTACCACAATCGGACCTCCAGAAAGTGTTTTTTTTCAACATGGCCACCAATACCTATTAATGATCATAACTATGTAACTAAACTATACAATCAAATTTGATGAATTTGGTGTCTATTCCTAGGTTTCAAGGGGCAAAGATCACATAAAGATCATCAGACATTGTTTAACTTTACCATAGTACACACAAATCCAACATGGCGTCCAAAATGGCCGCCAAGATTGCCGCCAAAACCTATAAATGATCATAACTATGTCAATATCCACTCAAATTTGATTATTTTGGCGGCTTTGCAAAGGTTTCAAGGGGCAAAGAACACATTAAGATCATCAGACATTGTTTAAGTTTACAATAATACACACACATCCAACATGGCGTATAAAATGGCCGCCAACATGGCCGCCAAAACCTTTAAATGAACTATGTAAATATCCACTTAAATTTGATTATTTTGGTGGCTATACATATGTTTCAAGGGGCAAAGAACACATTTAGATCATCAGACATTGTTTAAGTTTATTATATTACACACAAATCCAACATGGCGCCCAAAATGGCCGCCAAGATCGCCACCAAAACCTATTAATGATCATAACTATGTAACTTTCCACTCAGATTTGATGATTTTGGTGTCTATACCTAGGTTTCGAGGGGCAAAGAACACATTACGATTGTCAGACATAGTTAAAGTTTATTATGTTACACAGAAATCTCACATGGCGTCCAACGACACAATACGAAGGACCGCAAGTCCATTACTTTTGACGTGAGGCTTGTTATGTGAAACGCCATAGTTTGGACCTGCCGCGATTTCTGGATATTGACAAGAGGATCGATATGTTTCAGCTTCAGGCAACACTGAATTGGCGGGGAATGATGCGTTTCTTGCATCAGCTAAGCCAGTACCCTGGGCTGTGTCAGTCAAATTCTTGCCTATGATTAATATGAACAATTGTGACAAAGCGTGCATTCTGTCAACATAAGCCTTCGTTTGCAACCTTGCCACAACCTTCACACTATTGTAACGTTTGACCAATCCTTGCATTGGAAGGCTGCCGAAATCATCATTGATGCGCCACAAAGTAGTTGAAAATGTTGTTCAGAATTTGGAATGTTTCATAAACGTGTGAACTTGCGGGGGGCGGGGCAAAGGATCACTCATGGAAGAAACCGCTCTCAAAAGCATACTTGAGGCTGATGCTGTCTATGGAGAAAATGCAATTGTGCACATTGTGACACGAAACGCTATCCAGAGGGCTTCACGGGATCATCTTCTTGTTGAAAAGTGCATACACAGCCAGCTTACAGCCGAAATGACCCAGGAAGATCAAGACATTCAGATACTGCTGGATCATGCCAAGGATTTGTACTCTTCCATTCTTAGGGGCAAAACGACGCTAGCAGATGATACATGTTATGCGATTTTGATCAAACTCGANTGGAAATTTGACGGCCGCCATTTTAAAATGGCCGCCATACCCCTGTATGCAAATTTTTGAGAGTGGGTCCATATTTGATATTGTTCAGTATGCTCTTAGCTATTATTATGCAAATTTTCATGCTTTTATCACATCTTGAACAATTCTGGGAAAATCTGCACAAATCGACTGGACTATTGTGATTACAATTCATATCATAAAATTGTACTCTAAAAAGATTGCACATATATTACGTAATTATATTACTGCATACATCATGCAATTAAAGAATATAACGTTAAATATAACAACAATATTAACGGTTTTATCAAATCGTTTGTAGAAGGTTGGAATATATAGTGTGTTCACTAAATAGGCATTTCGGTATATAGGAATTAGAGAATTAGAGAAACTTACCATCGTATCGGCATACCATTGAAGGGCTTGGTGTTTCAGTCCGTCTACAGATAACCTTAGGAAGCTACCAGATACCGTTTTCCACAAGTTTCAAAGATTTGCATGGCATAATGTATTGAATCATTTTTTAATGAGTGTAGTTATAGATTTGTATGATTTGAACTGAGTTTATACCTTAAGTTATCCGTGATATGCTGTATCACGAAAATATATACATAAAACGGTAATTTCCAATTGCGATAAAAATATAGAACAAACGAACATATATTTTGCAAATTGCTCTTAGTCAGGAGTGTTATTTTCAATTGTTAAAATACAATTCATAAATTCCATTTCAAATTTATGAAAATTGTTTAAAATATTATCAGTTTGTGAATGTTCACTGCACAGGTCCCTCAAACGATAAAATATATGATAATAAACTAGTCGTACTTATAATATCACTCTATACTTGCTATTGTGTAATGCAACTTATGTGTGGTACGTATATGTAGGACGAGTATATTGTACGATATGAAAAGTTTATATGTAATGCATTGACACAATAGTGTGACTTGAAACCCGTATTTGTTCGCATACATTATAGGATATTAATGCTAATTATTATTGCTGTCGGTTACATAAAATTGTATTCATTTTTTAAATATAATTACTTATTATAAGTATACATTCTAGGCACATAAAAGGAAATATGGTATTTCCTTTTAATGACATTCATTTTAATAGTAATAATATTTAAAATAATTATTTAATATTAATATGTAAAAGGAAACGGAATATTGTGTAAATCTGGTAAATCTCCCCGGGCGTAAGCTAAATTATTTATAATCTGATTACATTCTTCTTTACGCGGAATTTAACCAATACGATGTCCTGATAAAACTTTTTTAGCAAGCCGAAAACAAAATTGTTAATAAAAAGTACTTCCAAGAAAACACATTGACGTTTCCTCAAACTAAAAACATCCACGTTTTCTCAATAAACCAACGCTAAACCATTTCTTCTAAAAAAAGAAAGAAAGAAAGCAAGCAAGAAAGCAAGACAGACAGACAGACAGACAGACAGACGGACGGACGGACGGACGGACGGACGGACGGACGGACGGACGGACGGACGGACGGACGGACGGACGGACAAAAAGGCAGACAAACAAACAGACAAAAAGACAGACAGACGGACGGATAGACATACAGATAGACATGCAGATAGACATACAGATAGACATACATATAGACATACAGATAGACATACAGATACACATACAGATAGGCATACAGATAAACATACAGATAGACAAACAGATAGACAAACAAACATACACACAGACAGACAGACGGACATGCACACAGACAGACGCAAAGACAAACACACAGGCACACGTACATACAGACATACATATACCCAGACTACATATACACATACACTGAGACAGACAGGCAGACAGAACATGCAGAGGGAAATAAGTATTTGTAATTCTAATGCATGTTCATGTAAAATGTACTCCCCGTTTATGATTGTGTGATGTTTTCCACAACTATTCAATGTATCGTTAAATTGTTCTATCCATATAGATTATGTAATCAGATCTTCACACTTTAAAATTGAGTGTTTTTTCAAGTATAAATTAATTTCAGGATTGTATTACCAGTAAGGTCGTGATTAATGCGTTACATCTAAATGAATATTGTGCATGTACCAGAATAATTCCCTTGGTTCAAGACTGTTAAGTTGAAGAAAACAAATTTGACATTGATTTATTTAGAAAAATGATTTCGTACAAAAGTATGTCTGTCTTAAAAGCTTTAAAAAATGGTTATCTTTAGGTATATTTATTTACAGTGACTTTGATGAAATAATAAAAGGCAAAAACACATACGTTTTTTTACATTTGATGATCGGTGTATGTCAACATTAACATGCGTAGTAATTTGGACATTGTTTTTTATACAAAATGACTGATTTAACGTTTTATTAAATGGTCACAGGAAAATACCTCGTCATTTTGAATTGATTACATATGTTTACGATAAAACATCATCACAAGTCCCAAACGCAGCAAATGGTGAATAAATAACGAACTCAAATATAGATATATGTTGCACAACTCAAATATATTTAAGATATCATGACGTCATTTTGACGCATTATGATGCTTGCATTAATGACGTCATTTACAGATTTTTCAAGGGATAAAATATGCGCCTGTAAGATACGGAATTCTGCTCTTGCATGCTGTATTTGACACTACGAAAAACACCAGTCAGTGCATCTATAGGGAAATATAAACGTAGAACAGCATGTTAATTATCAAGAATTAAGTTATACGACATTTTACATCAGACGATATACTCATCTTCAAGTTAAGCTGGTGGTTCGCTTAAATTGTATATTTAAATTTACTAAAATAATTACATAACAAATTAAGCATATATCGATACATTGTTCACAACATATTTACAGACTATCCAGTAAATAATGGAATTTCATTTATTGATCGATGTTTGAATCCATCCGATTTCTACATTTGTGTTGAAAAGTAACGCGAATATATAACTTATGCAATGACAAGTTTTAAATAAATATTATACAATTCATATATGTTACCTTTCTTAACATATAACATGATATTCTGCCTAAAGAAGTGTTCAGTTATTTCAGATTAAGACTGAACAAACCACACATACAAACGTGTTGTACACGCCTAGTTTAACAAACCTTACCTTTCATGAAATATGTAAAGTATACACATAAATTGTAAATCCAATCCAAAATGACACATTTTGTTGAAGTAGTCTGAAATAAGTTGACATCTTTTATAAGTTGTATCTGTTACTGAAAGCATCTTACCTATATTTGTAATGTCAAACATGCAATTGTTCTTAAGGGTATAATTTTATTTCATTTAAAATGTGGCTTAAGATTTAAAGAAGATGCTAAGAGCCAATAACAAGAACACTAGGGAATTGCAGAACATAACAGGATTGAAGAACAAATTTGACATTGACTATCTGTCATTGCAGGATTTGAGAGCCTGATTCAACAACATGCTGTCTGAATTAAGTGGCATACGCCGTGCATTATATCTCACAATAATGGGCCCACATCATCGATTACTGTCAATCCTGGAATAACCTGAATAAACAAAGGACACACTTGTATATCGTTATATACATTTAGATACTACAATGCTTTGTGCGATTCTCACAACTTGTATAACAAACATTAAACCTTAAGCTAGTATTACGCTTCATTACTAAACAACAGTATACGTGTTTAGACGCCTTTCGTCTTTTCAAAAGATGTAATTGCAATGTCTGTGTTGTTGACACCGCACAACCACACATAACAATTTTTCACAATTCAAATATACCTATTACTTTATGTTAAGTATATATGCAGCAGTGTATAAGTGTACGTTTAGCATTTGTGTTAAATGCATATTTATAACATATATCAGCACACGTATCACGTGTGTTTGTGTTCATAACATCGGCGTGACATGGCAGCTGTAATTAAGTCGAACTTAATTTGTTCCTTTTGTAGAAGCCATTTAGTGTGTTAAAAACACCTCAGTTCATATGAATAGAAAATACTTACTTAACATCTATCATTCTTTTTTATTGGCGTTACGTCACTGAAATCGCCCGACCTCTATGCCAAAGCATAATCACACATCCCATTACTACTGATACAACTTGTGTACGTTTAAGAAACAATCAGTTTACAAATAAAAAGGTGTGTCATTCAAAATGGAGTATACAGAAAACCTTAAAGCAATTATTATAATAAAGATAATGCGTATACTTGAAATATGCCTAACCTTAACATTGTAAAAGAGTTTAATTGAAGAATGTCCCTGGAATAATGACGTCATATCGTCAACAAAATGACGTCATTTTGTGAACAAAATGACGTCATTTAAATGTTTTGAGGCACGCCACGGGAGAGAGGGTCACTTTTCAGCAAAATGGACATTATTATTAAAAAAAAATCTTGAAAAAAGGGGCATAAAATAAACAAAAAAATTGTTCATGTCAGTGTAAGAGCGTTTGTTATTTCACTCGTGATCATAGAAAAATAATATTTTCTATGATCACTCGTGAAATAACAAATGATCTTACACTGACATGAACAAATATCCTCTATATACTTATATGTTTGCATGTGATTCAACGGGAAATAACAGTGACGTAAAATTTGTTATTTCAGACATTGAACAATTACAATGACATTATTCACTGTTGCCGACTGTAAACATACAGGAAACGGATCGACGCTGATGCAATTATACACATTGGTAAACTCACACATTATTGTGTTTGTGATAGGTTTTTATATGGTTTCACAAAGTGATTCATTCATGAGTTATTGATCGGTGATCTATGTGCAAATGTATGTATCAATATGTACGCGGATATGTTTTATTTAACATTTTTCTTTTTGTTTGGCAACCTGTGTGAACATTGATATGACTAGAAGCAACTAGAACGTTCTGATATTATGTCATATTATTGTTATTGGTAAGCTGAAGATGTTAAGCTCGCTATGATCTGATTGAACCCTGTGTACTTCATACTTATGAGAGCTCATACGTGTTCGTTGTCACTAACTTGGTTGGTCTATCACTAATTTCACTTGTAAAGGAGGTTTGCACATGAATACGAACGCCCTTATCTGATTTTAGTCGAAGATTGTTTATAGTTAACATCATAGCATTAATAATTACATGCAATCTTCAGTTAATCTTCCAATCGACAACTGAAGTACATTGTTGAAAATGGTAACTCATCGTTAAGCTCACTTTAAAGGGGCCGTCCAACAGATTGGTAAATTGACAAAATTAAAAAAAGTTGTTTCATATTCGCAAATTTTCGCGTTTGTTATGATATTTTTGAGGAAATAGTAATACTGACCATTTACAATGCTCTTAAATATCCATTATATGCATCTTTTGACGATTTGAAAACCTCAAAATCATAAAGCGTCGTTCGACGCGAAACGATTGAATAATTTGGAAAGTTCTGTTATTGTCGCTATATTTTGTAAAACTACGAGGATTGCTTATATATGGTATAAAATACGGCTATCGTACATACTTGTCAGGATGGCCGAGCGGTCTAATTGGTTTTTACTCCAGTACCCCGATGGTCACTGGTTCGAGCCCTGATGAGGTTTACTTTTTTTTCCCTTTTTAAATTGTATTCTTGTTTTTTAACTGCAAATTTTTAGGTAAAATGTTTGAATTTATCAATATAGAGCATTTAATGACATGCTTCAATACATGCCAAAATCAAGTGGACAGTCCCTTTAATATGATGGTTATTTTATTGCAAGTCTTAAATTCAATTTAATCAGATAAAACTGACTATATCAATATTCTCACAACATCACACCATGAACGACCTGTGAGGTGTCAGTGAGCACAATATGAATTAATTTGTTCGCCTTCCCCGTGTGTGGTGTTAGCAGAACATTGACCCAATGAAAAACGCACGTTTAGCTGTTTCATTCTCTGCGATTGACAATTTATCATACTATTCGCTTTAATTTAACGTTGTTGAATCATATGCTGACTACTAACATGCCGTTGTTCAATCAATGATGAAGCTTGACATCTTCAATATTTACACACGGTTTAAACTGTGGATTTCGGGACAAATTGTTTCGTTTTGCATCAAATAAGACATATTTTCTTCGCCGTTTTCTTCCTGCCTACATTGTTTTATTGAAAAACATACAAATGTTGACCAACCTTGCTGGTGCACACTAAGACATAGAGTATATTTGTCGTTTTTTTTTTTAAGAATCAAGGTTTATTTGAATCGATTTTACGAGTTGCGGAGAAACAAGTAAAACTATGAGTTTTTTATAAGCAAACATGAAAACAATATTTTATCATATTTCGGAAGAAACGTATGTTCTTTATATTTTATTATTTAGTACAATAAATATACAAAACACGCTAATACTACTTAAATGACATATGATATTGTATAATATCATCGTCATAATCTGTGCTAAACATCGTTGTAAATGAGTGTGATGATACAACAGGACTTACGCAATGCGATGTTATAGCTTAACGGTTTTGACTATTTTACACACATTTGAATTTGTAAGAAAAAGTTACGGACACTGACTGATGTAATAAATCGAACAATATTGCAATTGTAACATATTTTTAGTAATTTTCACTTAGGAGAAAAACATAATATCTTATAATTTGTTTTTACTGAAATATATTTTGAGTTGACCAATGAAATTCTATTCACATTTTGGTGGATTAACCACTATATTAAAGATGTATGGTTTAACGATGGGAAGTTTTCGCTCTCCAACACCGGTGTCAAATTTTCACAATTATTCAAATAATTATCGAATATCGCGTATATCATTCAAATGTCGCGGCTGTTTAATACATGCATATGGCAGAGGCAGAGCTTTTAAATTATTGTCATTGTTACGGTACTTGTTCGATTTCAATAGACTAATAAGACAAATACTCGTATGAAACTACACATGCCCAAATATTTTAAAGATGCTTAAAATATAATTTGAGTTATTCAATAGCGAAAGTGTTTTATTATGCGTGGTATATATCAGCAACTAACATTTATGAGATTATTATAATTTTGCGAAATACGATGCTTAATTCACGCACCATAATATGGTTTATTGCCTTTAAATACAGCGGTATAAATATCGTAACGGATGGTTTATTCGAGCAAGTTTATAATATTGTATGTTTCTACCAAACGTTGGTTCTATATTTATTACTGCTAATAGTTTCATGTTGTGTGTTTTTTTCAGGATGCAAATTTACAAAATTTAAAACTTATACCACATGTCAAAGTTAAGGTTGTTTTATCGTTTCCTTTACGGCATTAAATGGTAAATTTGGTATTAAAGGCAACCCCAGTGCACAATGATACATTTGAACAACATGAACTAATGGTTTAAAACGTGTTGGTTTTGTGATGTTTTTCGTTTCAGTTTATGCAGCCAATATATACACATGCACGCGAGTAAAGTTCGAAAATGTCTATATTATCAGTTTCATCGAACGTGATCTCATAGATCATGGCAAACTAAACGCTGTGCACAGTATTGTCATATAATGATAAATATTATGTTGTATAATGTACCTTTTATTTTATTAATTTTACGGTGGCGAATAATCCAAGCTCCCTAGTGTTTATAACATCCGGATTGCTTTGCGTTTTTGCCATTACGGACGTCCTCTGAGAACAAGACGTAAAAAAACGCTTTGAACATTATTGTTTCTTCAATTTGATATCTTTACATGTAGATATGCAAACAAACATATTTATTGCAAGAAAAGTATTGAAAAGCGCCGCTTTGAAACAATAAGATTATTGAACACTTAAAATCCTCGTCTTTTACAAAAGCGTGATGAATTTATCTTAGAAAATCAAACTGAATATTGTTTGACAGGTTGTCAGCGACACTGGAAATGCGCTATATAAACATATTTAAAAAACAACATTCTAAATACAACTGTATTTTGTGTCATTTACTATTACATGTAATAATACTCAAACAGCATGCTACTTACGCTTCATTAGAAGGAGAGAACCCTTATACTAGCTAGGGATCGTTTATTTAGTAGACTGGCCATAACGTACGCAATCAATGCATGCATACATTTTGTATTGTACAACGATGATGTGCATTTACACATAGTTTGTTTGAAACACATGACATTGGATCACATTTGTATCTGTTATAAGAAGATGTATAATAACCGTAAACGATACCAGTCGTTAATTACAATTAATATATAATAACTGTAATATTTGTAAATATATATACAACAATGTTGATGTTGTGCTTTCTCGATGAATGTTTTTTAACATTTAATAATTTTAACGTGTTTTAATGTTTGAGCATATGAAATATCATGACATATAAACCAAAAGGTTCAATGTACAGGTATGGTCAGGAACACAGCTTATAGTTTATCAGATTCTAATTTGCTTTAAAAACAGGTTATGTTAGTACCACCATTAAAAAGGACAGAGGAATGTTAACACAAATCATGTTTAATAACAATGAAACTGCTGAAAAAACAAAACACTACAATTCCATAATATAATGCGAATTAAGAATACACCTGTTCGTATTATGCTCGAAAATACAATAACTTAGTAATAACATTTCATTTCTTATCATTAACTATAATTCTTTTTTTTTAACAAATATAATTTTACAACATTTACTTATTGCGAAACATATACATGTGATTTGTAGTAGATTTAAAACTAGTATGGCATTCCTTTCACTAAACACGTCTTTAAGATTGATAATTATTTCCGAGTCTGTTACCATTCGCTTACGGTTGAAAGAGAAACTTTTACCGTTTACTGTCCGTCGTTTTATAGAACAACCTCTCTTATAAATTATACTATAACACTCTGCCGGTTTTCTGTATACACATCATAAAATTCAGTGTTGGTAAAGTCTTCAATAATTATTTGATGTACTTAATGATTTAAGATTCGTTCTGGCGAATTCTCGAAAATAGTATAGTTGAGTACACTACCTTTTATTGCGCACTTGTTGGAAAATGTATCCAATTAACGTTATCCGCATAAATTGTTATTTTAACTAAACATAAATTAAATCAAACATGTTTTCGACAACATTAACATAAAAACGTTAACGCTAAATAGTTTATCATTTGTCAGCATGCTACTTCCATGAAGCATCAATAAAATGTAAGGGCATGTCATACTGTGTAATTGCTGGTTACACATACATCTAAATTCATTCGGCCTAGTATTTATTTCATTAAGTTCACGGAATAATCCTGTAATCAATGTAACAGACGAAAAGAACAGACACATAATAAAAACATTAATATTGCGTTAACAATTATTTTTATGATACTTTATGGTCGAATAACACCAATTGAGGCGCATATATAAACATTGCGAAGCAAATGTGATTTGATGGAACGCATATACCCTGCTTACCTTGAATTATTATAATAAAACATGAATTACTTATTTATGTATATGCATGTTGTATCCGCATTTAAATATATTGTGTGTGGTGATTCAACCGTACCAGTTATATCTGTTCAGTATCGTCAACGCAGCACTCAAACTCATGAGTCGCATTAAACCCATATAAAAACACACACATAAGATATTATTAAACTATACTAGCATGTTCCTTCATCCTGCAACTTGATACATTTGAACTGTGGTATGATTTAACGCATTAATATTAAGCATATATACGCGTTTGCATAAAAAGCTTGACTCTTATTTGCCATATAATGCATGTGATTATGCTAATTGGTTATATATCATCCTGCGATTAAAATGTGACTCTCGATTTAACGAAAAAAACTGCATACCAATCACATAAAAACAAGATAGTTGCAAAGAAAAACATGTTTTTGAAACGCGGAAGACATAAAGTATCCATCGCTGTAGGATGTATTCTGAACCAGATATCTCAGCTTATATTGTCTAAACTAAATGAAAGGAAAAAACCTAGGACCAAATTATGTCGTGCTTGTATACTGGAATATACCTCCATGCAATGCATAGGTGGAAATGTTAACAACAGTATAATAACATCCTCACCATGCAAATATTCCTTTAGTATACGTTCATGACACAGCGATAAGGATATGTAAATAACTTACAACATGCATTTAAATATTATCTGCATTCATAATACTTTAAGTTATTAAGCTGTCAACACATCATAACGTTGACCCTTTTTGTACTTATAATTATGCCATTTTATTTGATTAAAATGAAGAACATATTCTTACAAAATTCAACAGTGGCATTGTATCAGTACCCCGACAATGCGTCGCATTTATAATAACAATTATGAGGATGCGTTAACAAAAGTAGTTCACAATGTGAACATTTTATACTTTTGCTTTAAATAAAAAATGACCTAATACAACCATGTCATTGTATTTTGTGTTAGGCATGATACTTTACTATTGATATTGCATTATTTAATGTTCGGCCTCCGTCTGCAAGGACATATTCATTTTTACCAAAACGTAATGACCCGTTCACAAAATTTTGTTAAAAACAAATCCATTCTATCCTCGCCGAATGTATTTCTTTACTATACCTTTCTGGCCAAATTTAAAACAAGAGAAAGCTCAAATAAGTCAAATAATTAGCACGCAATAGCGGTTGATGCGTCTTGAAAATATCAAGTAAGCATTCTTATTTCCATACAATAAAGTGCCTATTATATTCGCACTAAACGCTTTCAAACATAAACATTATAAAATGTAACGCAAATCAAATCAGGTTGCTACATTTAAACACCTTAAGTGTGTTAACCAATTTTAAGAAATGCATTATTAATAAGTATCATCCAATTTCAAATGTTCTAACAATAATGATTTATAACGTAAATTGTATTGAATAACGATGCGATGAATTATCAAAGACGAAATTGCTTTTATATTAAATCATATTATGCGTTTCAATATAATTGTGTCTGTAACCAATTTTGACATTGATGGTAATTACCCTAGACAACAGTTTACACCATAACGATATCGGGATTAGAAGAACGTTGGGCGTTACGCATAAATCATTGGATAAATCTCTGGATTCGTGATGCTAACGTTACTGCAGCAGAATAAATTAAATGAAGGACCGTCATTTCTTACATAATCACCTCTTTACAGACAATAGTTTTATATGAGTCCCAGTTTTGAGCCACGCTCATTAAATACTGTTTTTATTTCATGTTTCTCATTCATTATATTTCACTAATAATATTGCATTCTACAATTTACGGCATAAGTCTGCAAGCACGTATCCATAAATACCGAACGCAATAACCCGTTCGCGAAATTCGTAAAAAAAGGAATAATCAATTTTCTCGCAGAAAGCTTTTTCTAAAATATATATTTCCGAACAAAATAAAGACAAAAACAAGATGTTATATGTCAAATACTAAGAAGGTGACAGCTGATGTTTCTTGACAACATCAAGCAAAAAACATTAGTATCATACAATAAAGTACATTCAATAAATTACTTATAATAAAGAATATTCGCACAAAACGCTTTCGAAACAACGATGATCAAAACATGTTCCTTAAATTAAAAAGCTTTAGTGTTTTATATATTTTAAGCAATGCATTATTAATAAGAATCATCCGATTCAAAATGTTCTAAAAATAATTCTTTATAACGTAAATTGTATTACATAACGATGCGATGTATTATGTAACGCTCAAGACGAAAATGCTTTTAGATTAAACTAATGTAGTTTGTTTCCTTGAATCAATAGTGCCTGCAGCAAATATATTTTGACATTGATGATAATTAATCTAGGAAACAGTTTACACCATAATGCTATCGGACATATACGCGCATTAGGTGTAAGTAATAAATCATTGCATTGGCTGGATCTCTGGATTCGTGATGCTAACGTTACTGCAGCCGTATACATTGAGTGTAGGCCCATTATATCTTACAGAATCACCTCATTACAGGACATAGTTTTTAATGAGCACTATTTCTGAACCATTGTCATTTAATACTGTTTGATCGTGCGCGTAATTAGGATTATATTCTAATTATAGCTTAAACGATACATATATTGGGAAGCAGATATTTTGGACTATAGAACGCATGTTGGTGCACATTACGATGTATTTATACCGACTGCATATCCAAAGTATTGCGTGTCCGAAATAAGAAATTTATAACAATGACCAGATCAATGTCGATCGTTGCACACAAGCAAGTATGTGCAAGTCTCATCGTTCAAAAAAGATCATTTAAACACGTATCGTGTGTTGGGATTTTTAATAAAATCATACGTATCTTATCTCCGAATAACATTATTTTTGTTCATACATGTCATTGCTTATTTCAAGTAAAATACACTGCAACAATTGCTGGATTCGAACGTCGTATTATTGTATTTGATTAAAATCGAAGAAATTTAAAATTTAAAAAATAAATTCAAAATTTCGAAATCAAAATGAAACTGTAAACCTAGTTATTTTTACAACAAAATGTCCCAATGAACTTAAACTAATACATACACACGTTTACTTGTATTTTAAACTTCGTTTAACCCACAACCAGTATAGTTGTTTTGGCACGGCCCATTTCGCTGCAAACATCGTATGTTTTCCCAAAATATAATATTCTATTTACATAACCGTAATGGTTAATCCAAAATATTTATGAAGTTATTACATTCTGACTATATTACTGAATACATATTAATGAATGAAGACGACATCCATACTCGAGCGGTCCGGGTTCCAATTACGATCTCATTTACTCTAGTTCAATATTCTATCACGCAAACGGAAACTACTATAAAATAATATCACGTCCTAATAAGATCACCAATACTTGAGGTTTGGTATCCCGTTTAAGGCTTTACGTGTATAAATATTCGTGAACGCTTAGAATTTAATTCTTTAATATTGGTGAGAGTACTTAAAGATAATGTAGGCACGGACGGTTGGTCAATTTAAATGAAATGAAACAATCTTACGAAATATGGGACATTTTTGTAAACATTAACAACGATACGACTCGGGATTTCTTTTAAATTGTAATAGCTATTGATGCAGTAAAGAAGGCCTCATCTGATGTAATGTGCCTTTACGCATATTAATCTATAATGTGTTCTTTCGGGAATTACGTTTCAACACCACTAGGTTATGCTTATCACGCACTACCTGCATTGCTATAAAGCAGTGTTCCTTGTTATAAATGTAGGTTAAAAGTGTACTTTGCATTGCTTGATTGCTTATTTATTCGTCAGATTTGCAATTTGATCACCCCGTAGCGTCTCATATCAAGCAGTCCGATATATTATATGATAACACAAAACAATAAACAACAGTGCCTAAATACATAAAATCCTTATGCCGCAGTGGTTGTTTGGGCACGACTTGCAAGATATTATTTAATATAATATTAAGTAAACACATAAAGCATGCATGGATGTTTACACTTTACCATTTTACTTTTCTGAAATCTTATAATGAGATACATCTCGTTTGGGACTAGACGAAAAGCGAGCGTTGCGTTTATTTTTGATTACCAACAGTAGTGAGGAAATATAACCACGAGGCGGCATTCTCCATTTATTAATAAATCAGACGGCAGCTAAACATATTTGAGCGTTCAGAACTGCGTGTTGTTTTGAAACTGTAACATTTGAAGCAAATTTAACGATGACAACTGGCATCCTGGCATTCTGGCTTTTAGCGAATACTCTCTTTGAAGTCATGCAGTCACTGTGCACACATGGACTATGTCTATGAAATACTTTTGACATCCAGTCGGTGGTTTGCAAAACAAATAATGGTTTGAACATTAAACATTTTCAATTAAACTTCTGTTATTTTGTTGCATAAAAAAGTGTATATTGGAAAACCGGAACACAATCAAAAAGTAATAGACTCAAAATTGTAGCCGTAATTTAAAAAAGATGTAAATGTGGATAAAGACTTGACAAACAAAAGCTCACGCATCTCTCACTGATATCTGAACAGATGTTATCCCTGTTAAACCAGGATATGCTTGAGCTAACGTTTGTCATTTAAACGATGTAATGCACAAACATTTTATTGCAAATGTTACAAGTTGTAAATGGAACTTATCCCTGAAATAACCAACATACACACCGTTTTGCTCATCAAATTAAAAATAGGATATACTTATCAATGAATTTACCACCGAAACAAGTTATTATTACAACATACTCAACAATGTTAGAGAACATGAATCCTGATGCTTCTGCTGCAACAATTTAATATAAAAATAATAAAAACATAAATAACTTACCTATAAAAAAACTATTTAAAACTATTCAAATAAAAAATATAACATGACATGTTTATCATAATTTCAATGTTCTTCAATGTGTTATTTTAGTGTTTTTTTTTATGTTTCCACATATTGCAATATTGTATTGTTTGGTAAACTAATTGCAGGCCCCAATGTGAAATAGGACGACCAATCGTGAAACATATTTGTGTCTGCAATTGCAATTTTAAATTAATAAAGATTGCATAAACCCATAAAAACACAACTTAAGATATATGCATGTTTTCTTTTTTAGTATTAAACACATGTACACTCAAGTAGCAAAACCAATGGCACCTTCTTATTATGCGATTGTTACCGATGAATATACCGAATATCTCCTTAATATAAGTAATATTGTGTAAGCATAAGCTGACAGCATTGAACTATGCGGTAAAATGGAAAAGATGTAATATGTTTAAATCTTTTGATTACCTTTCAGGATTGTAAAAACCAGTTGTGATAAATTACTTATTGCAAAAATGTATATTTTTTTATACTTTTTCTACATACAATAATACAAATTATTTAAAATGTGCTGTCAAAAGACATAAAAATGTAGTTAACGGATATTTTCTATTGTTTTGATAAAGGCATAATGCCGATACGTTAAATTAAAGGAGTATAATCAGAGATTTATTATAATAATGCATGCAAATACCACGTTCAAAAGAACACACACACACACGTCGTTGATGCATAACATCAAAGGGGCGCCATTTAATATAGTATACTGCGACTTAGACAAAATAATATTAAGCGTGATCATATATGTAAATAAATGTTTCAATCAAAGTAATTTATTACTTTTTAACTAGAATCAATTTTCATCAATCATAAACAAGATCGAAAATCCTTTACATACTAACCACGTCATGCTATTGTCTATGCTGTTAGTTAGAACATTATTTGTTTGGTGTTGCATTAACACATTCAATTTAAACCATGGCAAGAAAACATTGATAATCGATATTAATCCCTCATATGATTTCATTTTCATAAAAAATAGATGACCAAATATTTAAACGTATTGTCTTTGAACAAAAAAAAAACTGGGTAAAAATTAACTAAATGTCAAACAAATGGAATTGAAAATAAAGTAAATCTAGTAGAAAAAAACATGCAGTTTATGAAGTTATAAAACTCATCATTTCCAGCTGTGATTGTTTCTATTACAGCATTATGTGTATTTTTGTTTTAATTATAAATCTGATTTATATGTAAAAACAGGTTATTAAACGAGAAACTATCCAGTTTTAGTTTACAATGATGCACTTACATCATATTTTTTATAATTAAACAAATAAGTGCCGGTAGGCAAGTGTTCTACATTTCTTCACCCTATGCTGATTATATAAATGAACCATTTTTTTTCATAATTAAACGCGTTTCATGCAACAAGCCATTTTACTCACATTTAAAAAATGCAACGTTCACAATTTCTCAAAACAGCTTTACATGTTAATTGAAATTATAAGGGTTACATTAAGTACTTATATTTGAGTTAAATATCTATTTATGTAGAGCATATGAACAATAATCATTAATCGTTAAGTATACCTACCTTCCCGCATTAGCGATAGTTCTCTGTGTCTTTCTTTGATTGGAATAATATTCACATTAGAGATCACGCGACAAAGTATCTATAAGGTAAGACTGTCCTCCATTGTTTTGCAAGCCAGGACAACGGATAGCAAAAGTTTGATAAGAATATGAATTTGTTTACAATATTGTGAACCGTTTGATTTCAGAAAGGTCAGCAAACCCTTTATTGGCAAGTACAATAGCCTTTGTGCAATTTTCTTTGTTACCTGTTTAGTTGTAAAACGAAATTAAAGTATACTATTTCCAAGCAATGGCGATGTCATCATTGTTTGAGCGACATCTCTTGCAGTACATTGCCTTCAATAACATATAGTTAAAACTAAACAATCAACTAATAACATATATTGTGTTAAACATGGTCAACATAACACACAGTATACTGACACAATTAGTTGATGAGCAATTCAAAGTAAATATATGTCTCTTTTGTTTGAGTGAGTAATGTATGTAATAAAATGTGAAGAGGTACTACATTCATTTTGATAATATTGAAAGATGCAAATTATGGTATAGCCCTTGCATCAATTGTAAAAACTAAATTGTCAATGCTACATCCGTTAACATTCATGTTTTAAACTTTTCTTCAAAATGGTCAAATGCCTTAGTCCAGAATATTTGTCCTCACTGTCCCCATAATCAGTTGGTGAGCGATCTACAAGATCGTTACGTAATTCATCCCACCTAGATGGTGCTCGGTCTATTACTTCTTTGTTCCAAAATTCCTTCTTACCCTCATCCGTTTCTGCTTGGAATTCACTTCTAGACGAAGCAAAGCTTGTTGCTAACATATCTGATTTTAAAATGGTCCTTGATATTAATAAACCTCCTAGTAATCCATTATTTTATTATGGTAAGCGAAGACAACAAGTGTTGAACACACATCTAAGAACTAACCGTAGTTCTCTTAACAAACATTTATATGATAGAAATCTAGGTCCATCGCCGCTCTGTCATTGCGGCAAAATATAAGACACTTCAAAACTGTTTTCTGATCTGTCCTTTACATGTAAATTTAAGATTAATTTTATTGAAAACTAAAGAACAATACACGGATATATCATCGCGCACATTATTATATGGCGATGATAATCTTTCCCTTATAGATAATTTTGCTGTGTTTGATGCAGTCCATAGTTTCATCGAAGGCTCAGGAAGTTTCAGAATGGTATAACTATCGGTTATCTTTTATTTAACATTTTCTTTTCTTAAAAAATATTTCTTTGATTCTACTTTGTTTTCTTAAATACACTGTTTCGACATTAAAAAAAAATTGATTCCAATGATACTCACATACTTGTTTAACCTCTAATCATTATTCATTGTTTTGTGTTTAAAATGCAAATTAACATCACTATGTTTGTTAATATATAACTGGGGGAAAGGAACCCTACTAGCTACCGTTCCAATCCTATAAACTTAAGATATTTGTAACATATCTTGTAAACACATTCTAGAATAAATATGTTTAAACTAAACGTTTGTCCAAATTATGAGTGTATTATAAAGTAAAGAAAAAGTCTGTATTATTGCAAAACGTGAAATCGTTTTCTTTGAAATCTTAGTGTTGTCACAAGCGACGCGAAGCAAAACCGATGTTTAATGCTGTAAACAATGTGTATTTGTATCAAATACGACATAACAACTCAACATCCAAGTTTCACGTATGAGCCTATTGCCACCTGTATGTTCATTTACCATAACTTACCAATGACTGCACTTAAATACTTGCCAAAATACTAAATATTTTATTATTAGACAGAGGTGATGCAAATGCATAAGTCATCGACAGTTTGAAGTGTAATAAAGTATAATTCAGACTATAATTATTCAGTTATAAAAAAGTAGAACTTTGTTTAGCTATAACCGTCATAATTTAAACAATGTGTCGGAAACAAATCTACCGTTCCGAGTGTTTTTTCTGGAATTGAAGAGAACCTTTTCTGGTCCATAACGCGGGTAAATAGATGAACTGTTGGTTGTTTTTTATTTTATTTTCACATAAATAAAAGACATTTAACGTAACTGATGCAAGCTATGCTGCGTTTGTTTGTTTACAAGTACTCTATTAAATAAGGTTTTCGTATTCACTACATATATAATAATATATCGACATTAATTGAAGTACATATAACATTAAATATACATACATTTGTTTACATGGACAATTCTCTTAAATGTGATAAAATGTAATTTCAGTTGTTATCATCTTCTACGTTGAATAGTGTGAGAAACAATCAATATAAATATTCTAATGTTCTATTTTAAAACACACAAAAAAACATACTTGAAACGTTTAAATTATAAAAGAAAGCAAAGTCATACTTAAATCTGGACTTGCAGGAGGAAATGAACATTCAGTCTGGGTCGACCCATCGAATCAACTAAACGGTATACGTCATGCGATAAGAATTAGTATGACTACTATATATCAAAACAAAAAGAGATCACAGATTTTTTTATTATTTATGATTTGATCCAGTTGTTCTGTTACCGTAACAAGGCTTGGTGCTTGGTATTTTGCATAGAAATAGGTTCTCAGATTCCATTTCGATCTACTCAGCATATTGATTGCAATGTCTTTTCGGATGAAGACTTCACATTAAGTTGAATACTTCCATTATAACATACAAATACCGACTTTTCAAGTGTAAATCATTATAAATAGTCATTGAAAGTACATGTACAGAGAATTTCTTGACTGTACAAGTAAAATTAATATCAACAAAATATACAATCATGCAATTTCTCTATGATCAGTCTAGAAAATGTGTACATGCGCATAGCATATTCTCACATAATAGACAATACTAATAAGATAGATCAAATTCCAGTTCGAACGGACGGACATGCGCCTTAACACAATACGACTCATGGACTTAGAAACTACAAATTAATGTGGCAAATGGCTATTTATGTCCGAAATTGATTCTGATATTATTCAGTTCATTAGTTATGGAAGTTATCGAAGTTCAACACAAAATAATGTTCATTTTAAATAATGACAGCCATCTATATGCAACATGTAATTTCATTTCTCACCAAATGTTTTCAAACGGACCAGCTTAAGACAATGTCAGCATAATTTAAACAGCCTTATCCTGTTGAGACTGGAGCCAAGTCAGATCGGGATCATTCGTAAATTGTAATGAAGATTTTTATTAAATGTTTACAGCATCTTTATAACGATTCAACCTTTAGTATAAACATATAAATAATATATATATCTCAATACGCACGTATAAGGTCAGTTTACATGAATAGTATATTCCTTTTTTTCGCGTAGATCTTAAAAATGTTTATACTAATTATTGTGATGTATCTGATCTTCAAGCCAAAGTGCTATGTACAAACCACTCAAACATTAGTACTATAAATATATCGTCACATCCTCAATGGTAAATTTGAACGAAGCACTATACACAAAATACATAAAAAAATAATTTGATATCTTACAAATAAAAAAAAAATCTAAAAAGAGGCCAGGAATCCATGAGTGACCACGATTTCCATTAAAAATGCAAACATTGCGTGCCAAACGAACTTTATTATGTTTCAGAGTCAACGCTCTAAGAAGAGCGCGCACTAGAATGTGCGCGATAGACGCCCACACGTTAATACATGAACGTATATTCATTACTCAAAAGAGCCAACGTGAGTACAATCCGATATAATTGTCAGACAGGATGGTGCAAACTGTCAGGACTGGACTCTTCAAACTCACATAAAATAACTTTTAATCATTAATAATCAACATAAAATAACAAAAAATATAATACTACTGTAAAGACTAACATGCATTACGTATCAGCGAGTGATTAATTTCTTGGATGTACCTTAAGCGTAAATGCATGAGTTTAAGTCACATGGCACGTGTATATACTACAAGCTGACCACAAAAGAGGTGCATTAAATCCGTCCTAATGGGCCTTTTATTCCACAAAAAAGGGTGAAAGCAGTGTCATTAAAAAAGTGAACATATTAATTTTAAGAAATATAATCATTTCAAAAACAGAAAAAAATGTTTNGATGTTATCCCTGTTAAACCAGGATATGCTTGAGCTAACGTTTGTCATTTAAATGATGTAATGCACAAACATTTTATTGCAAATGTTACAAGTTGTAAATGGAACTTATCTCTGAAATAGCCAACATACACACCGTTTTGCTCATCAAATTAAAAAAAAAGGATATACTTATCAATAAATTTACCACCGAAACCAGTTATTAGTACAACATACTCAACAATGTAAGAGGACATGAATCCTGATGCTTATGCCGCAACAATTTAATATAAAATTAATAAAATCATAAATAACTTACCTTTATAAAACTATTTAAAACTGTGTTCAAATATAAAATATAACATGACATGTTTATCATAATTTCAATGTTCTTCAATGAGTTTTTTTAGTGTTTTTTTTTTATGTTTCCACATTTTGCAATATTGTATTGTTTGGTAAACTAATTGCACGCCCCATTGTGAAACAGGACGACCAATCGTGAAACATATTTGTGTCTGCAATTGCAATTTTAAATTAATAAAGATTGCATAAACCCATAAAAACACAACTTAAGATATATGCATGTTTTCTTTTTTTTAGTATTAAACAAATGTTCACTCAAGTAACAAAACCAATGGCATCTTCTTGATTATGCGATTGTAACCGATGAATATGCCGAATATCTCCTAAATATATGTAATATTGTGTAAGCATAAGCTGACAGCATTGAACTATGCGGTTAAATGGAATAAATGTAATATGTTTAAATCTTGTGAATTACCTTTCAGGATTGTTAAACCAGTTTTGATAAATTACTTATTGCAAAAATATATATTTGTTTATACTTTTTCTACATACAATAATTCAAAATATTTTAAATGTGCTGTAAAAAGACATAAAAATGTAGTTAACGGATATTTTCCATTGTTTTGATAAAGGCATAATGCCGATACGTTAAATTAAAGGAGTAGAATCAGAGATTTATAATAATAATGCATGCAAATACCACGTTCAAAAGAACACACACATACACACGTCGTTGATGCATAGCATCAAAGGGGCGCCATTTAACAAAGTATACTGCGACTTAGGCAAAATTATATTAAGCGTGATCATATCTGTAAATAAATGTTTCAATCAAAGTAATTTATAATTTTTTAACTAGAATCAATTTTCATTAATCATAAACAAGATCAAAAATCCTTTACATACTAACCACGTCATGCTATTGTCTATGATGATAGTTAGAACATTATTTGTTTGGTGTTTCATTAACACATTCAATTTTAACCATGGCAAGGAAACATTGATTACCGATATTAACCCCTCATATGATATCAATTTCATAAAAAATTGATGACAAAATATTTAAACGTATTGTCTTTGAACAAAAAAATGGGTAAAAATGAATAAATGTCAAACAAATGGAATTTAAAATAAAGTAAATCACGAAGAAAAAACATACAGTTTATGTAGATATAAAACTCATCATTGCCAGCTGTGATTGTTTCTATTACAGCATTATGTGTGTTTTTGTTTTAAGTATAAATCTGATTTATATGTAAAAAAAAGGTTATTAAACGAGAAACTATCCAGTTTTAGTTTACAATGATGCACTTACATCATATTTTTTATAATTAAACTAATAAATGCCGGTAGGCCAGTGTTCTACATTTCTTCACCCTATGCTGATTACATGAATGAACCATTTTTTTCATAATTAATCTCGTTTCATGCAACAAGCCATTTTACTCACATTTAAAAAATGCAACGTTCACAATTTATCAAAACAGCTTTACATGTTAATGGAAATTATCATGGTTACATTAAGTACTTATATTTGAGTTAAATATCTATATATCTAGAGCATATGAACAATAGCGATAGTTCTCTGTGTCTTTCTTTGATTTAAAAAATATACACATTAGAGATCACGTGACACAGTATCTGTAAGGTAAGACTGTCCCCCATTGTTTTGCAAGCCAGGACAACGGACAGCAAAAGTTTGGTAAGAATAGGAATTTGTTTACAATATTTTGAACCGTTTGATTTAAGAAAGGTCAGCAAACCCTTTATTGGCAAGTACAATAGCCTTTGTGCAATTTTCTTTGTTACCTGTTTAGTTGTTAAACGAAATTTAAGTATACTATTTCCAAGAAATGGCGAGGTCATCATTGTTTGAGCGACATCTCTTGCAGTACATTGCCTTCAATAACATAAAGTTTAAACTAAACTACCAACTAATAACATATATTGTGTTAAACATGCTCAACATTACACACAGTATACTGACACAATTAGATGATAAGCAATTCAAAGTAAATATATTTTTCTTTTGTTTGAGTAATGTATGTAATAAAATGTGAAGAGGTACTACATTTATTTCGATAATATTGAAAGATGCAAATTATGGTATAGCGCTTGCATCAATTGTAAAAACTAAATTGTGAATGCTACACCCGTTAACATTCATGTTTTAAGCTTTTCTTTAAAATGGTCAAATGCCTTTGTCCAGAATATTTGTCCTCACTGTCCCCATAATCAGTTGGTGAGCGCTCTACAAGAATGTTACGTAATTCATCCCACCTAGACGGTGCACGGTCTAGGACTTCTTTGTACCAAAATTCCTTCTTGCCCTCAACCGTTTCTGCTTGGATTCACTTCTTGACGAAGCAAAGCTTGTTGATAACATTTCTGATTTTAAAATGGTCCTATATATTATATATTAATAAACCTCGTAGTTATCAAGTATGTTATTATGGTGAGCGAAGATAACAAGTGTTGCACTCACGTCTAAGAACTAACTGTAGTTCGCTAAATAAACATTTATATCATAGAAATCTAGTTCCATCGCCGCTTTGTCATTGCGGCAAAATAGAAGACACTTCAAAACTTTTTTCTGATCTGTCCTTTACATGTAAATTTAAGATTAATTTTAGTGAGAACTATAGAACAATACACGGATATATCATTGCGCACATTATTATATGGCGATGATAATCTTTCCCTTATAGATAATTTTGCTGTGTTTGATGCAGTCCATAGTTTCATCGAAGTCTCAGGAAGGTTCAGAATGGTTAAACTATCGGTTCTCTATTTTTTAACATTTTCCTTTCTTAAAAA
This sequence comes from Dreissena rostriformis, assembly GCA_007657795.1. Taxonomy (NCBI): domain Eukaryota; kingdom Metazoa; phylum Mollusca; class Bivalvia; order Myida; family Dreissenidae; genus Dreissena; species Dreissena rostriformis. The sequence continues at coordinate 96,621 of VMBQ01002276.1, forward strand.
GTATTTCTTTGATTCTACTTTTTTTTTTTAAATACTCTGTTTCAACATTTAAAAAAACAAACAAACAATTTTGATTCCAATGATACTCACATACTTGTTTAACCTCTAATCATTATTCATTATTTTGTGTTTAAAATGCAAATTACCGTCACTATGTTTGTTAATACATAACTGGAGAAAAAGGAACCCTACTAGCTACCGTTCCAAACCTATGAACTTAAGATATTTGTAACATATCTTGTAAACACATTTTAGAATAAATATGTTTCAACCAAACGTTTGTCCAAATTATGAGTGTTTTATAAAGTAAAGAAACACAAAACCTTTAAGTAAACGTTAAATCTGTATTATTGCAAAACGTGAAATCGTTTTCTTTAAAATCTTAGTGTTAACGCAAGCGACGCGAAGCAAAACCGATGTTGTATGCTGAAAACAATGTGTATTTGTATCAAATACGAAATAACAACTAAACATTCAAGTTCCACGTATGAGCCTAGTGCCACCTGTATGCTCATTAACCATAACTTACCAATGACTGCACTTAAATACTTGCCAAAATACTAAATATTTTATTATTAGACAGAGGTGATGCAAATGCATAAGTCATCGACAGTTTGAAGTGTAATAAAGTATAATTCAGACTATAATTATTCAGTTATAAAAAAGTAGAACTTTGTTTAGCTATAACCGTCATAATTTAAACAATGTGTCGGAAACAAATCTACCGTTCCGAGTGTTTTTTCTGGAATTGAAGAGAACCTTTTCTGGTCCATAACGCGGGTAAATAGATGAACTGTTGGTTGTTTTTTATTTTATTTTCACATAAATAAAAGACATTTAACGTAACTGATGCAAGCTATGCTGCGTTTGTTTGTTTACAAGTACTCTATTAAATAAGGTTTTCGTATTCACTACATATATAATAATATATCGACATTAATTGAAGTACATATAACATTAAATATACATACATTTGTTTACATGGACAATTCTCTTAAATGTGATAAAATGTAATTTCAGTTGTTATCATCTTCTACGTTGAATAGTGTGAGAAACAATCAATATAAATATTCTAATGTTCTATTTTAAAACACACAAAAAAACATACTTGAAACGTTTAAATTATAAAAGAAAGCAAAGTCATACTTAAATCTGGACTTGCAGGAGGAAATGAACATTCAGTCTGGGTCGACCCATCGAATCAACTAAACGGTATACGTCATGCGATAAGAATTAGTATGACTACTATATATCAAAACAAAAAGAGATCACAGATTTTTTTATTATTTATGATTTGATCCAGTTGTTCTGTTACCGTAACAAGGCTTGGTGCTTGGTATTTTGCATAGAAATAGGTTCTCAGATTCCATTTCGATCTACTCAGCATATTGATTGCAATGTCTTTTCGGATGAAGACTTCACATTAAGTTGAATACTTCCATTATAACATACAAATACCGACTTTTCAAGTGTAAATCATTATAAATAGTCATTGAAAGTACATGTACAGAGAATTTCTTGACTGTACAAGTAAAATTAATATCAACAAAATATACAATCATGCAATTTCTCTATGATCAGTCTAGAAAATGTGTACATGCGCATAGCATATTCTCACATAATAGACAATACTAATAAGATAGATCAAATTCCAGTTCGAACGGACGGACATGCGCCTTAACACAATACGACTCATGGACTTAGAAACTACAAATTAATGTGGCAAATGGCTATTTATGTCCGAAATTGATTCTGATATTATTCAGTTCATTAGTTATGGAAGTTATCGAAGTTCAACACAAAATAATGTTCATTTTAAATAATGACAGCCATCTATATGCAACATGTAATTTCATTTCTCACCAAATGTTTTCAAACGGACCAGCTTAAGACAATGTCAGCATAATTTAAACAGCCTTATCCTGTTGAGACTGGAGCCAAGTCAGATCGGGATCATTCGTAAATTGTAATGAAGATTTTTATTAAATGTTTACAGCATCTTTATAACGATTCAACCTTTAGTATAAACATATAAATAATATATATATCTCAATACGCACGTATAAGGTCAGTTTACATGAATAGTATATTCCTTTTTTTCGCGTAGATCTTAAAAATGTTTATACTAATTATTGTGATGTATCTGATCTTCAAGCCAAAGTGCTATGTACAAACCACTCAAACATTAGTACTATAAATATATCGTCACATCCTCAATGGTAAATTTGAACGAAGCACTATACACAAAATACATAAAAAAATAATTTGATATCTTACAAATAAAAAAAAAATCTAAAAAGAGGCCAGGAATCCATGAGTGACCACGATTTCCATTAAAAATGCAAACATTGCGTGCCAAACGAACTTTATTATGTTTCAGAGTCAACGCTCTAAGAAGAGCGCGCACTAGAATGTGCGCGATAGACGCCCACACGTTAATACATGAACGTATATTCATTACTCAAAAGAGCCAACGTGAGTACAATCCGATATAATTGTCAGACAGGATGGTGCAAACTGTCAGGACTGGACTCTTCAAACTCACATAAAATAACTTTTAATCATTAATAATCAACATAAAATAACAAAAAATATAATACTACTGTAAAGACTAACATGCATTACGTATCAGCGAGTGATTAATTTCTTGGATGTACCTTAAGCGTAAATGCATGAGTTTAAGTCACATGGCACGTGTATATACTACAAGCTGACCACAAAAGAGGTGCATTAAATCCGTCCTAATGGGCCTTTTATTCCACAAAAAAGGGTGAAAGCAGTGTCATTAAAAAAGTGAACATATTAATTTTAAGAAATATAATCATTTCAAAAACAGAAAAAAATGTTTTGTAAACACTTCAAGTGGTAGGGAGGCATGCTCACTAACGTTTTTTGTCCGTTAGTTTGATACGATTCACTATAGGTGTAGTTTATATGCAAATGATATCGTTATTGGTCACTGTGAAATGTATGTACACCTTTAAGCACGTATGGTCTGGGACCTTGGTAAGTAAACAAGTCGATTCCAGTGTCGGCGCATGGCAAGCCTTTAGCGGTATCTATATGGATCAATTTACTGCCACCAATGACTGCCACAACTGAGCGTATCTATCTTGGCGAATTGAAGCATAGCGCGTGTACGGATGTTGGCAGCGGTCTGGAACTCGTTGGATTCCAATATGCACGCATGAGCACTATATTTAAGGGAAGAACTTAAAATCAAACTCGTTCAAAGTATTTGTTTTACTGAGTTTTTTTTTCAAAGTTCTCGATATGAACCTACCGCTAGGCGTTCACGTTTAGCGATAGAAGACTCAATACCTTGGGGAAAAAATCATAAGTTTATATTGTAAAGTCCCGAACAGTAATTGCTTATTTTAATGTGCTTTCAATGAAATAATAAAACTATTATTTTAAATTATTACTAGAAACTCATTATCTGTAATTATGTTACCGTGAAAAACATAAACATATAGTTGGTGACAATTAAATACAACCCAAATGACCAGCTTTTTAAGGTAAAACATATTTCAATAAAATATAAGTAAACACAACTTGTTGTTGTTGAAACATGATCTATTGCAATATTGTGCTTATAAGACATATACACCACATGAACCGAAGACAATACATTAACACTGTTACTGAAGATTAAATGTCATTTTTTTCTATTTTATAGTAGCATTAAATCTGAACAATCTGGTAAAGTTTATTAACTGACATATGCGTACTAAACAACAATATGAGAAACTGTTGCGATACTTCTCAATGCCGCATTGTTAACAACACGCTTATGTTATGTGGCCCGATTGTAATTCACAACTTACTATTGGGGTAAAAAAGTTCATTTAAAAAGTTCATCAGGCACTTAAATGCATGTCATTGTTCTTCACAGTAATAGTGCGTAGTGGAATCGGCAAATTAGACAAGCAAAAATGATACCATTAATTAGGTAGGAATAAACACGCAACGAGTGTGCTCAACTGATAGATACACCAAGACATGAATATGTAAATTAGCTGTATTTGTCAAATACTATGTCAAAAAAAGATTATGAGAAGCAAAGTTGCACAGTTTTGCAGATAATGGTGCACACCCTTTCTCAAAACACAAGCAAAACGGAACGGAGTGGTCGAATAATAGCGTCAATGTATAGCGACTAGTGCAAAGTTGGAATACGCAGTGGCGTAGTGTTACAATGTTAAGGGATATTTCATAACTTCAATAGTCACAACACAGTATATATACTGTAAATTGTATTTTCACACTTAGGGAATTAATAGATTCACCAATTAAATTAATGAATATCTTACTCAAACTCATTTAATGTATATTAAGGATGGTTACTGTTGAAATATCTACAAAAACAGACTCTGCCGAGCAACATAACAGACCAGTCTTCGCTAATTTATAATATGCAACGATGATAACAACGTATCCTGTTCTTGTAAATGACGTCAACCATGTCCCGATGGCATCACAGAAAGCAGTCTCAATTACGTTCGTATATTAAAAGTTACCATAGTAGATGCATCGCTTGCTAGCTGTTGGCCTAATATTTATTTAAAATGATAAAGCTTAATTAAATAGTATACATGCATTTGACTATAAATCACGCGAGTAGATAACTATTATAAACATCAAAGTAATTTTGTAAACGTCCTCAATGTTTTATGTCATTCATAAACACCTATTTATATACAGGAGCCTTAAACGTAATAGTTATATGCAACAATAAATGAAGTGCTTTTAGTTGTTGTCTGAAATAAAACCGTCATGCCCGTTGCTGAAGTGGCTTTCTGAAGGATATTGTCAATATGGCTGTTCGCAATTTTAAAGGGTTTTCATTGTATGGGCATTACTGATAGACTGGAAGAAGTTTACCTGTTATAGTATACTATTTGAATGCTATTTGACAAGCTCCATTAGGCTTTCGCGTCCACAACAAAGATAATCGAGGATAAGAACAATGATTTTCACCCACACACAGCTTTTGAATATGGCAAATCGCAGTTAGATGTTATATGTAAGGTCTGCGAAAGTGTTTTAAAGGTAAATTGCATACGTATTATTTCATGCATAGAATCAGGGACAGGTTCGGAACATCGCATTCAAATTAAGAAATGCCACGTACTTTGAAAAAACGTACTGGTTATTGTTTTATGTTATTCAAAATGTTATTTATCATTAGTCAATTAATTTCATCATTTATAAAACACACAGCTGAACACAATATAAAACTACAACGCATGATTAAGTGACACGTGTAATTAAGTTCCGAACTTCAGGATGAATAAGTTGTTATTGATTATGTGGGTATTGTTGTAAGTACAACATTTAAATGAAATTGGCTATGCTATATTTAAAAGTATATTGTGTTCAATGTATACTTATAAAAATAACCAGTATGAGGCACACATCATTTCGTGCAAGTATGTGGTCCATAGCACCATAAGTCGTTACGGGGTAATCCAATTTGGCACTGCATTAGACATAATGTCTACGACATCCACTTTCAGAATATTTCCCTACATTCAACAATACCAAAGCTCGTTCAACATAAGAAACTTCATCGTGTAATCAATCAATATGACCAAATGGTCACATTTTCTTCATACGCATTGGCGCCTTGATACGTCTTAAACCAAAGTAATATGCTAATATAGCTCATACTCATCCAAAGCATTATTACTTTTTTATAAGTCCTTTTTTGCACATAACACGACTTCGAAAATCTACTTAAAGCATGTAAGCTGATATAAATATGCACGATTGAAATAAACAGTTGGTTATTATGCATTATAAACAGTCTCATATGCCTATACATATGTACTGTATAGATACTTGTACCATCAGTTTTGTTGTATGGCAAGTACGTACATGCATTAAGGATTATATGATTAAATAAACACACATGTAATATATATATATCGTATTGAGTGTTATAAGTGCTGATGTTAATCTACATATTTGATAATCAACAGAAATACGGAACATGATCATTCAATGTTTTCAATAATTGCGGTTTAGTTTGATCTTTAAATAAAACTATCATTTATCGCAAACATGGGTTGAACAAGTACGCGAAACGGTAGTCAACACTTAGCATCTGTTTGCTCGTAAACGACCTCAGCACCAAATGGGTCCTTATTGAATTCTCAACCAGATATATTTCATCTAATGTACTGTCATTTTGTGTATTATAATACAAATAATTTTCTCGTATAGCCTAAGTAAAACAATTTGGCGCACAATTGTTGGTATTGAAATAACACCAAATTCGTATCGTAAAAAAAAGATGGTCGAAAATCGAATACATTAATGCAATATATTAATGCTTCATAGAATATTTCAAAGAAGAACGGGTATATTGAATTATATACCCATGTCTGAAAAAAACTGCAATCAATGTGTTCTTTATCATTTTGCATACGGAAATAGACCCGAATGTGTGTCTTATTTAACAATACGACAGCTGGTAATGGTACAAAAGACCAAGGGGCCTAAGAAAGAACTTCTATTCCTGAAGAAAATTGTAAATTCATCGAACAGCAATACTATGGACTTAATTTCCGATTCGTGTCGTTTGAATATAGTTTGAGGAGTAAGCGGTTTATTTAATTGAAGTAAAATGTCGTCAAAGCAAATTCAACTATTGTAAATTATTTTTAACAGTAAGTGTTTGTTAATATGCTATGCAACATATTGCGTGTTAACAAATACAGATGTTCATGCTTGAAAAGGTAATAAATACTAGTTTTCAGTAAATGGAAACACGGTAAAAAAATTGTTTGAGACAATACTTAATACAACATTTTAAACTGAAGTAAGAATGCAGTGGTTTCTCTTTCGAACATTCTAATTTATGAATTAAAGAGCAATGCTAACGTATGAAAGTTTAAACGTAATATCCGAATACATGGCTGTGTGATTACAGGATTGCTTTTCTTTTACAATCACTTGTTTTCAAATATGAAACATACATGTATATCATCAAATGGATGAATATTAACTTAACATCAAGTTTTGCATGAGTTGCGTATTGAATAACACGGAAATCCTAAAAACATCAACGAAAAACAAATATCGCATGTTATTATATTATTCACACTATTAATTCGTTCAATGTATATACAATGATTTCATAGATTTAGAATAACTGACAAATTCATTACAAAATCACTTATAGACAGGTATATTTGTTGCGAATATTGTGTTTTGCATCTATTATCCGCATAAAGTCATGAATATATTTTGCATAAAGAACAACAAACAACAACAAAAGCCATGATAGATATGACGATGTATAAGCACTTAAAAATAATTAATTGTACAATTATAACACACATTAAATGAACAGGATTATTTAAAAAACCAGTAACTTAAAAGTTAGATCATTGAAATAAAAAAATGTTAAATAATTATAAATTTCACTCATTTTCCATTCATTAAATTACATTAACATATATAGTGGTAGAGTGGTTGCTAATTGATAGCAATAGAATAAATAGTAGCAAACTGGCCAAGGCAATCACGTGCACACTACTCTGCTTCCGACGTAAATGTCCACGCTATTTAGCCAACCATTATTGTCTTCATAAAGATAAATATATAATATGGGTTTTATAAATGAAGGAACACAAATATCGTTAAGTACTATTTGTAATTTAACGCTTAGCTGCAGAGAAAACGACATTTATGTGATGGTGTCAAATCTGAAAGCTTTGTCCACATGCTTCACCAAACCTGATTTAAACTTGCGTGTGTGGCAATAATAGCATTGTGTTTCACTTTTATTGTTCACTAATATATCCCGTATAATCACCAATTAAACGCGATTGACATAGCTATATATCGGTCATTCATCTCTTTGTCTTTATATTATTTACCGATTTTTATTTCGCGGAAAATGGCATCGACCTCATCCCATTATAAAGCTTAATGCGTATGAACTATATTTTTACTAAATAGAGATATTGGATTGCCCTTATTGGGCAAATCTCTCAAACAAACTTGTATTAAAAAATAAATTCCCTTGAAGGCGTCTGAGAACATTGCCCGAATAAGTGTAAAGCAATATATCAAATTACATTACTGACCACGACCTTCAACACATTGCATTATGATTTGTTAGCATAATATAGTGTTATCAATATATATTATTGATGTACATGTTGAGCTCTAACACAAATTAATCAGAAAACTGTACGGATTTATATAAACAAGAAACGAAGACGCGAACACAACCATATGCATTGTATTGCAATTAATATAATGTATGAAATTACTTCAACCTAAATTAACTCAAACAGGACAGTTAGCCGATAAGGCCACGATTAGATCAATACATATTAATCCATGGTAATGCTTACATACATCGCAGACACATTCAGTCTTGTAATCAAATGATCGTATTTACTGACTTGTTATATAAATGGAAATCCACACGACTTATTACGAACGTATTTGCGTATGATGTCCTGTTATACGATCCCTTCTGTATGTATTATGTTTAAGTTTAATCTAATCGAGGACAATGCCGTTGCGTAACTCATAGCTTTGTTGCCGTTAATATATTAAGCCCAGCTTCGTTTGTGTTGTGAAAGAAATTTTTTCAATCATATCGACGATTCATTTCCTATTTTTTTTTTTTGCAATGTTTATTTCAACAGCGATCCGTGTGTTTGTCTGGCATCGAACACAAAAATACACTGGAAAATAAATTAAATTGCATTTTCGTTTCCATATATTTTTCATTTGACTAGATTTAAAATATTAACTAAATCAATTGATAAGACATAAATGCGTTGCTGAAATCATTTACAAACCTTTTCCTCCTTAAAACATGCACTATGGTTTATAAGATTTGCCAACAATTATATGTGTTAAAATTAATATAAATTTCCAACATCAATCAATTAATGATTTACTAGTTATTGTCCTTTCAACAATGAATGTTTAAAGCTAAAGTTGGCAATGGACGTCTAGTCTTTCGAATTACCAACCTGAGGATATAATCAACATATCTGGTATTATTCTATTTTCGTTCGAATCCTGCTGATGCCGTCCATTTTATTTTACTCGGTAATTATGTAAATCGGTCGGAAGAATGCAATAATGTCAGTGGATTGTTTGGTCATCCAATGCGCATACTCAATGATATCCGTATACGAATAAGTTAAATAAAAAAAGAATAGAGTAAGAAAGAAATAACTAATGTTTTAGGGCTGGTTTATTAATGAACGTTTACTTTCTATAAAATGTAAGTGCAAACATTTTAAAAACAAAATTATTTTTCCGATTGCTATATTCATCGAATGTGATGATGTAAATAACTCCATCAATGTGGTAGGTCGCATACAGCGAAGAAAACGCTGGTAATAATGTTGCAAATGAAATTATGTTGTATTTAAAAATTGAAAGGACACAATTCGCTTTATGCTTGACCGTTCTGCTATGTTCTGTTCAGTAATTTTGCGATGTTGGTTTGAAAGTAATAAAAGTATAATATAAAAGTATATAATTATTATTGACGTACGTACAAGTTGTTGCAAACCCGTTATAAAATGGATATCAAATTCAAAACTACATGTTGTTGTATCTATAACTTAAAATATCTATGTGCATACATCTTACATGACGTAACATGCCTCACCATCAAACGGTAATATATTTCTTTGTCATATGGTGTATGTGGAAGTATGGGCATATTGCCTGTTTTCCTGAACAAAGCATATCATATCATCACGAGTTTCTGCCACTTCTATACCGTGTTGCCCATGTATGAATCACCCACGTATATGTTTATATAATACAATTAAATAATGCACATTTTGAACATTTTCAAAGGCTTAATGTATAAATTATGCGTGTGAACAATACAATAACGATTTGTTTGTTGATTTTTGTTGTTGTTGTTTCGGCATAATGTATGGTAAGTATATTATTTATAACTTTAAGCAATACTTCACCGAAAAACTAGACATTTATTAAAAACAAATCTTCTCAGTTTTAATGATGTTCATATTTCAAACGATGTGTATAACGAGTGGACTTCGTATATCTCCGGTTATATCCTCTTTTAATAAAACATATAATTTAATGAAACTTTATTATTAGGACTTCAATGAGGGAGTCAGTAGAAATACGATATCTGTTTTCATCCTGTTTGTTTGGATTCTAAAAGAAAGATCTGCAATATAACTTATCATATACATTCTATATTTTAAAATGTATAACTTGTCTTCTATTGTATATCGACTGTCTGTGACATTCGAACGATTCAAATAAACTAGTTGCACTGAAAGTAAATGAACAAAATGAGTTGCCAAAAGTATTCAGCAATTTAGCAGTGTTGGCAGTGTCTTTGCAGAAACTGAATTAAAATTAGTCTATGTTGTTTGCTATGTTATATTGCATTTGACGGTCGAACAATTCAATTAAACTTGTTGCACTGAAAGTATATAAACAAAAGGATTTGCCAACCTTAATCAGTGTTGGCAGTGTCTTTACAGATACTAAAAATATTATTATCTTCAGAACGTGTCTAAAATTTAAGGCATTATGAGAGTATGATTAAAACAAACGCACTTGCATGATATCGTCCATAAATGACAGTATATATTGTTTGTTCAAAATATCTGACAACCATATATACTTAGGAATTTTAGTTTGTACTGCACACTTATAAATAATATTTGTTTTAATATTATACTGTTATATCGACATAGTCCAAATTCAGTTACTAGCACGTGTCGATTATGTGAGTTGAATTTCGTTACATTCACTGATTGATACAAAAGCGTTTAATCAACGGACAAAATATATAATACATTACTAATTCCAGCATATTGTTATGTCTTATGCGCCATGACAAATAAGTTTCCAGAAAAACTAATACAGTGTATTCCTCAATCAAGCTGCACAATATGAAATATGAAGACGACTTACAGAACATGCTTTTCTGAGAGGTTGTATTTAGGCCAATCAAAGACTTGTTATCGTTGTTTTGCAAGGGAATGTAAAATAGAGGTAAGTGCATGTTTTACCATGCACGATTTCACTATGCAAAGAAAATGTATTGCCCATTTGCATGATCTCAACCGAAAAGCTACACTTAATATTATTTTTCAAAACGATGGAATGTAACACAAACACGTTTGTGGTATATGTATAGGTAATATCTTGCTATATTGGCGTGAATGACTGTTTCAGCTTTGTATTTAATATATTTACTTTTTGATACTTTCTATTTGGTTTGCAAAAAATGCTTAAAGTTAGTATCCCGTTTAAAACACAAGCATGTGCGCATGGCGTTCTTATTTGGTTCTAAACGGAAGCTATGCATAGTGTCTCATACTGAGCTGATTCGCAATTTGTTTTTGAAGTACATCAATAGCACGTCATATATAGTTTTTGCACTCAAAATAAATAGGCGCGACCTTGGTTTTCTGTCTAAGGATATGATCCAGTATTGGACACATTGTATGTAAAAATGTGTGGCTGCTTGTACTTTGTTTTGTGTGACGTAAAACTACTGACCTTTTGGACAACATCGCTTAACTATGTTTAGACAATGTATGATGCACATACCTTTTTTTAAAAGTCAAACAGATGGGGTATATTATTTCTAATGCATTTATGCATTGCATCAAACATGGTATTATTATTTACAAAAGTAGGAGAAAACTCAATTTAGCAAAATAAATGGTCATCGGGAGAGTCAACAGAAAAATTGAAACAATGATAAGACTGACAATCAATTGTCATTGCACTATCATTTCTATAATGATTTATAATTAAGAAACTTCTCGACGAATCTATCCAAAACAACACTCTTTTTAATAGTTGAAAGCTTAAAACAGCATTTAAAAAAATTCAATTAGAAAAACATCAATCGTTAAATAAAAAAAACGCCCAAAATCTTAAGTCGGTGCAATCTGTTCTGCTAGTGGTTATAAATGCCAACCCTTTATTCCCAAGTACTTGGGTAGTTGGGTAATTTATTACATCAAAACAAATAACGGCTGAATAACATAGCAAAGTGCCTATTCACCGAGAGCCGAAAATGCTACATTCTATATCCATGAGTTAATAGGTTTGGCGTCTGATTAATATCAAGAAAAAAATGTAACTGCCATAACATCAATTATTAACTCAAGAACTAGAAAATTGCTTTTCATGTATATATGCATCTTTCCAATGATATAAACAGTTTATATCTTATCATATGATGCATTGATACAAAATGTTATTGAACTATGTCAATACGTAACACTTTAAATATAATGAAATTATAGCACAATTGTCATGGTATGACTTATGTTGATAATGCATAATCATTTTAATTAAGGCACGTTATTAATAGCATAAACAATACAGAAAAGTGTGCAGATAGCCACTTAACATAGTACAAGCCACACAAGTGTAAATATATAGTATTTCCAGTGCATGTATACATCGCATCAAACATGTTATTAGTGTTTACACAAGAAGGGAAAAGTTCATATGTAAACAAACAATGGTAATCAGGAGAGTAAACAGAAAATTTGATACATTGATTAGAACATGGAAAGACTGTTAATCAATGACCGTTGCATATCATTTTTATAATGATTTATATTTTTGAAAAGTTGCGACGAATCTATCACAATGTCCCAAAACTCTTCTTTGCTTTAGAAAGCTTATAACATCTTAAAAATATACTATTTCAAAAACAGCAATCGTTAAAACATCAAAACGCCCAAATACTTAAGTCGGTGCAATCTGTGTTTCTAACAGTCTCTCTGCTAGTGGTTTTACATGCAAACCCTTCATGTCCAAGTAATTGGTAGGGATTGGAGTACTATTTGCCATCATCAAATGTACCGGCTGAACAACAGGACAACGTGTCCATTCACTAAAAGCCGGTTATGCCTATAGTATTAGGTTCATACGTTTGGAGTCTGATTAATTTAAGAGAAATAGCGAAACTGCCACGAATCAATTATGTACTTAAGAACGAGAACAATTTTGTTACTTTGTATTTATCTATGCATCTTTCCAATGATTTACAGATTTTATATCACATCATCTGATGCATAAATATCACAAATTTCAATGTGCAACAATATGCATACAACCGAAGATAAGTGTAAAAGAAACCAAAGCACTTCCACAAAAGTGTCAGGAGATATTAGTGATTAAGGATCGCAGTAACAGTCTATGAATAAACTGGATGTTGATGTTATTTTAATTGTTGTAATTGTATATAAGATATAACAAATCGATCAAGCTTTTGATATCAAGAAACAAAAAAAAATCGCACATTATCCCAGCCGTGACCATAATGTTTCATTTCAAACGCTATATAGATTTGTGTATATAGCATAATTAATTTATAACATATATGTACGGACGGACAGATACACACAAATGGACAGATAGAGGGCAAGCATGCATTCCCTTCTTGTGAAACACCAGTTAGACACTTAAAATATGTCAATAGAACACTTCAATTGGTAGCCGTTTTCCCGGCCTTTGTCCATGCCGCTATTTGATGTATTTAATTTGAAACCAAGACAAAAACCGACTCAAGGACAATGCGCTTTGTTAAACGTGTTTAAGCAGTGCGTTTTTTTTATCAACAAAATGTCGATGTCTTTACAATAGGCATACACGAAGGATACACATAACGTATTCAGCTAGTTGAAGACGTTTCTTCGTTTGAATTGAAAGAGTCGCAGTGATATGACTGAGTTCCGAGCTAAAGCAAGGTGTAGACGAAACAAACCCAAGTCGAAAATATCATGAGTTTTCATCTTAAGTATTTAAAATAGCACGGAACTCTTAAGGAGTTCAATATTAATTCCATAAAGAAGAACGTTTGAGTGTTCATTGTTGATCAGTCAATAAACAACGATTAGGATATGATATGTAGCAATTATTTTGTACTTTCCTAGTCACCATAAGAACGCCGGAAAGCTATTTATTTATTGATCAACACCTATAATGCGAAACAGTGTTTCGATTTTTTCATAAGTTCGTTACAACTTTTGCTCAAATGAGGACCACATTTATTTTCTCGTACTCATGCAATTATCAAACCTTACTAAATGGCGTATATTAGTTCATCACTCACTTTAGGTGGCTCTTATAGTATTACCGGCGAAATCCAATTGTGGGTCTTCGGTTAATAATAACGTGAACAGAAGTTCCGGTAAGTGTATGTCAGTGCGTGTTTCATTAGTGTCTGAATAAGCATTTATTATTTGACAATCACGTACTTACACATTCTTTGCGTAATTTGTGTGATTAACATATAAAATAATTTTATACACGTTAATTGTTTGTCTATTTTGTTAAAATAAACATAAAGTGAATTGCCGGCTTCGTCGGCAGGCGAAAACTCGTACGTAAAAGGCACAATATCCGTAGTTATTTACCAGCAACAAAACACAACACCCGTTACTAAATCTGGTTTTTTAAGCCAAAATAAATATATAGACTTATACCAAATAATCCAATATATTCAATTATACCGATGGACCTAAGCTTAAACGGGATTCAAAACATGGTATCATAGCCAAATCCACCGCGATTACAATTGCTTATGAACTCATAAAAACTAAGCATGGCAGTAATGCTTGTACGTTTGAAATAACCGATGAACACTTAACGCATGCCTTCAAATTGTAGGTATTTTGATTGATTATAATTCANACCAGCAACAAAACACAAAACCCGTTACTAAAACTGTTTTTAAGCCAAAATAAATATATAGACCTATACCAAATAATCCAATATATTCAATTATACCGATGGACCTATACTATAACGGGATTCAAAACATGGTATCATAGCCAAATTGACCGCGATTCCAAATGCTAATGAACTCATAAAATTTAAGCATGGCAGTAATGCTTGTTCGTTTGAAAAAAAAACGATGAACACTTAACGCATGCCTTCAAATTGTAGGTATTTTGATTGATTATAATTCACAAGTGAAATGATATTTTTCTGGTGTTAAGGTCATTGTGTGAAGCTTGTTTAAATCTAACATACACTTTCTGTTTGGAGTCCAGTATTGCTCTGATTTTGAAAGTGTTATTTCCTCCAAGCTCTCATATTTGAATTGTGTTTTAACATATCATAAATCTACTTGTTATTTCAATCCAGACAGCAGCAAACTTATGTATGATGTTTTCGTCCACAGACACACGGTTATGTCTTACGAATGTCTATTGCACTGACTATAAAATGATTGAATCTTTATGATAAAACCAGAAGTGATTGATAAACAACATCATTTCTTAATCACTGTTTATTTATTTCCATTAACCCAAAAACAAACACCTGCACATTATATTCAGATAGTATTTCGTGTCAGGTTTAATTATAAGAACCTTCAATCATTGGCCTTAAAGTTCTTCAACATTTATTCAGTTGATTGTTACAGTTTACAAATCTAACAATATGCGGCCTGCCAAGTAAATTGGTAAACAATCATTTGAATGGCTTAAGGGAAATACCTGATCATGGGCTCTTCTTTGGGTTGTATAGTATTGCCTCAAACTAGCACAGGCTTATCTTAGACGACTCTTTAGGAACATAAATAAAGTCCCGTTTTCCAGAGCGAGACTCACAGTTTCTTGACCATATATTGAATGAAGCTTAATGCATAAACAACAGTATTTTATTAAGAACGAAAGCAAAACTAACGCATTACCGCAAATACAGGACACAAACAACTCCCACATCCCATTTGTCTACCTGTTTTTGCCAACTCAAATTACAAAATACTGTCACAGCTCGTAATCGACAGCATTATTCGTAAATAAAATTAAACAAAAGCGGCGTGATATGCATTGATCAATGTACATAGATCAATGTATACCAAACAGAAGTCCTTTTCCTAAAAGTTTATAGAACCATAATTTATTGTTATAAATGTAGCATTGCGATGTTTCGTATTTACGGAACTTTGATTGGGACACGTCCTTAATCTTATGACTGAGCCATACATATAACCACTCNATACTGTCATAGCTCGTAATCGACAGCATTATTCGTAAATAAAATTAAACAAAAGCAGCGTGATGTGCATTGATAAATGTACATAGATCAATGTATACCAAACAGAAGTCATTTTCCTAAAAGTTAATAGAACCATAATTTATTGTTATAAATGTAGCATTGCGATGTTTCGTATTTACGGAACTTTGATTGGGCCACGTCCTTAATCTTATGACTTAGGCCATACATATAACCACTCGTTTATAAATTATCATCTTGAAGTCCGTCTATTCTGAACAAAAAAATATTAAAACTAGCTCGGAAATGCAAAAGGAACTGCCTGTCATATGGATACCTTATGCATGACAAATATAATTATTCCTTTGGCATATCAAAAGATGTTTTTGACATGCGTCAAATACATTTATGGTAGCTTACATGACCTATCGCTAAGGCGAGGTTGTACAGTCTTTTTTAAAGCCAGGTAAACTACAAAATACATCACACGAGGAGTATAAATGTACTGTTAATCACAGGGAAGTACTTATATACAGTGACTGCGTCATTGCAATTAATATTTTGAAGTAGCCATATCAATATTCCGAATTTCAAAGGCTAAATCAGGCTTAAAAAGTTATCATAACGATTCCAAACAGTATTTATAAAACGCATGTCGATTAAAACACACAAGTGTTTACATGGAATAAACATCTGCCAACAAAACCGAATAAATTGACTAGAAAATAAACGGACTTTTCTGTCTGCGGTACATAATACTTAGTTGCATTCAATGAATAGGAACGAAACTCTATCGCCAAATAATAAGGTGAAACACTTCAGCCTAGAAGCTGTTACAGACGCCTCGGCATAAACAGGAGATCCAATATGCTAAAATTCATAGTCAGACCCGATAAGCGTGTTATAATGTCCACGTTCACCGGCACATTAGTTTACTGGATAAATAATGATATTACAAATGTCCGCGTCGAAGTGCAACAATATGGTCCTCTTTAAAGCGCATAACATTAACATGATTTGCTCAACAAACTATCGGTATTGTTAACTTGGCAATGATATTTTTCAATGAAACTTCGCAGGCAAATAGAACGTTGGTAAAGTACAATTGTTTTCATTACAATTGACAAACTGATTTAAGCACGCTTGAGAGAAACAAACAAATCTCTTGAAAAAAATGAAGACGTTGTCGAAGGATAATTGGAAGAACCGCAGCGTATTAGATAAAATGATTGAACCATGGGTGATAAAGGAAACACAAATATCGTTATTTTATTTTAAAACTAGTCTGAATATGCATAAGTGTTGCCCATGTAGTAAAACATGTACGTCATTAATGGAAGACATAACCTCATTGGAGAAAAAAAACATGCACTACAATCGTTAACGTTCATAATTTATAATTCAAAATGGTTATGTCTGTTTGATGTAAGGAGTTAGCTGTTACTAGTATGATTTAACGTATATTGAACACCATCCAATTATTCTTATATATGTGCTTATAATTAAAAGCACGAACTCGACAAACTAGGATTCAAAAAAGCGGATTAAACTCGAAAACAATATCACAACACTTTATTGGTATGTGTATACAATATTTTTGGGGGGAAATACAAAAGCGACCTCTTAAGTGGTTCGTATTTCGTGCCTTTTGTAAATTTGTTCCGATTAACATCTGACGGTTTGCTCTTTAATTACATGCATTACATTAAAAATCAATACTTATTAGATAATAAAATACCAAATAGCATTACTATCTTATAATTTATGACCACAAATTAAGTTTCAAGTCAAAGTATTGTTTTAATGCATTAAATACATACTTTTCATATCGTACACAACAATCGTCCTACATATACGTTACCACACATCAGTTGCATTACACAAAATCAAGAATAGAGTTTTATTATAATTACGACTATTATATTATCTAATTCGCGTTGTTTAAGGCAATTGTGCAGTTTGACAAAATGATGATTTTTAAAACAATGTTCATAAATTTGAAATGGAATGAATTCATTGTTTTTCAACGATTGAAAATAACAAAATGACACACCTGAAAAAGAAAAATGTGCAAAATATATGTTCGTTTATTTATATTTTTATCGAAATTGCAAATACCGTATTATGTATATATTTTCGTGATAAAAGCATATCATTGACAATTTAAGGTAAACTTATGCTTTAAACTTAGTTCAAATCATACAAATCTATAACTTGACTCAATACAAATAATCCAATAAATAATATGCCGTTATAAATAGAAGCATGTCAGATTCAGTGACATGAAACCTTATAAATGCAAACGTGTAAAACTTATGGAGAACGTTATCTGGTAGCTTCTTGAGGGCATCTGTAAACGTGACTGAAACAACAAGGCCTTCAATGGTATGCCGATATGATGATAAGTTTCTCTTATATCTAATTCTTTATATATGCCGATCTATGTGCAATATCTTTAGAGTATAAGTTTATAGTATGAATTGTAATCAAATTTCATATATGTCGGAATATGTATAAACGAATGTGTAAAACACATACGATACAGCTGTTGGTGAGTCCATCTAATTCACTGACTGGTATCATATATATGCAGAAAGCATTGGCATTATCCGCCTAATTTGAACTTTAAATTAGCTTGTATATTTTCTGGCTCTGAATAGTCCAACATTTACGCTGATTATTTTATTCTTAATTGATCTTTTCGAGTTTGCTTTTAATTTACGAATAAAGGATTTAAAAATATAAAACGTTTCATTTGTTTTATTGACTGCTATGAAAGAGACCACTGTTCTAATGTTGGTTAGTTAATATTAAGTTTATTAAGCACCCTCTGGTCAGAGAGGATGAGACATAATATATTAGCTATATGTCAAATTCACTAAACGTATGCCAAGACAGTTTTCTAGTTCTTTTTCTGGAATTTCACATTGTTATATTTGACATGTTTGAAAGCAATTGAATGGAATCCTTTTTGGAATTTCCGGTAATTTATTTAGGGCATAATTTACTTATATGGCTTTCCAGCAAGAGGTCGCCATTAACCAAAATAGCGTGTATTTCTTTAAATGAAAGGTCATGATTAATGTCATAGAACATAGAAATGTAATTCCCAGATGTCGAACGAAAAACGGATAGATAAATGGACCTAACTCAACAGCATGTTAATAACATAATGTCATAATATACTATGTACATATACCAACATTAATAGAAGCAAAAAATGTTTTTTCCTCGCACGTGTTAAATAATGAAAATACACTAACAAATGAGTTTTTTTAAATCTATCTTTTCTTCTTTATCATATGCAAATTGTTCAACGTATACAAGTTACATGATTATCAAGTTAATGAGATAATCGTATCATTATACAATAATAGAATATACAAAAATATATAGTGCATAAATATGTAATTACATGTGGAATAGAGTAATGTATGTACAATAACAAAAATGCACTTAATTTCACTTGTTTGTTTTTTTGATGAATCGTATAAATCATACTATGTTAGCTTACAAGATCACGTACTACGTCAAGGAAAACATTCTAGATGTTTAAGTAATTCCCTATGTTGATAGCATATATAACACTATTTAATACTATCTCAAGTTTTCATCACGTCCTCCTGTTAGTGTACGCAAACAAATACATAACAATTTACCAGGCTTCTGGCAGCAAGTGCTTTAGCCACACTGTTCGGGACTTTTCGTTTTAATGACTATGTTTACTTTTATTGCCATTGTTTTCTCTTATATTATCGTCTATGGAAGTTTTGCACACTATATTACATGTTAAACGATTAATACTTACACAAACATTGGGTTTCAATAACAATATTGGCAGAAAATCTTAATTTCAGTTGTCCATATATTTGCAGTACATGTTTAAATTATTCAATCGAATCCATTAGAAACGTTCTCATGTCGTTAGTGTTAACATGGAAATATATTTTGTTCGGTAAAAATGCATTAACAATTCTTCTAGACGTAATATTTTCTCTTTGAAACTTGGAACATTGTTATATTGAAGATATTTGCATAAAAACGTGATAACATTGTCTGCTTCGAACATCTTGACTGATTGCATTTTGGCACATACATTGGTATCCAAATTTCGTTATTTTATTTATCAAAAATAATTAAAAAAATCATATCCACTTATACCATATTAAAGACCTAGTTTAATCATCATTTGTATCATGCTCACGTGTACTGGCATCCCACTGTGGGACAGAGTAGCGGTCCTTTACCGTAATTGGGCTATGCAAAACAACATAAATAAATATTTAACTTTTCAAAGATCAATAAATGAACACTCATACAGCATTTATCATAACATAATATATAATTAAATCACAAATGAAACATACAATTCAGACACAATACACTTTGATTTTATACCTTTTTTTAGTCACAAAACATTAAGAATCACTACGAAACGTTGTAATAATACCCTTATGTAGATTCCCATTATATCCCGAAGGGCTGTTTTGAAGAGCTCTTTCTGATTTATTTCTTGTTAATTGAGGTCGTTCATCCGAGAATGTTGACATGATAGAAATTAGTTGAATGGAATCTTTTGTGGAAGTTCCGGTAATTTGTTCAGGGCCTACTTTTATAATCTGGCTACCAATCAAGAGATTGTCATTCATCATAAAAAGCGTATACTCCTTTGAATTGAAGTTCATGATAAATGTCAAAAAACATAAATATTCTTCACAGATGTCAAACAAAAAAAGGATAGATGCATAGACATGACCCAACAGCATGTTTAAAACATATGAGTATGCCATACTATGTGCTAACTTTATCAATACTGAAAAAATAAATTTGTGTGCACGCTTTTTTATCGCATACAAATGGTTCAACGTATACAAGTAACATGCTTATTAATGCATGAAATAAATTGAAACATTATACGATAATAAGATGTACAAAAGCTAATGCAGAGTACATATTAGTTATTATTTAATTAGATGTAAAAAAGAGTATAGCATATAAAATAACAAAACTGTTTGCTAAGTTTTAATATGTGTTGCTGTATCGTATAAATCATATTATATAATCAAAATATATCACATACCACTTAAAGGAAACAACATTAAGATGTTTAGGTGAATCACTCTGTGAATTGCATATTTTACACTGTTCAATACTATCTTATTTGTTTCATATCCTCCTGAAATTGTACCAAAACAGAACGTTTCGATGTCAATAACTTACTTATTGTGATATCTCTTCTTAACCCTTATGTTATGGTCAATGGGATTTCTTTTTAACGTATTACAAGTTAAACGCTTAAGACTTAAACAGAACACTATCTGCAGAACATCTACATTTAAGTTGATTATTACAGAACATGTATTAGGTATTTACGCGAATCCATTACAAATGTACTCATAACGTTAGTGTTATCATGCAAATATATATTGTTCGGTGAAAACGCATTAACAATGCGGCTAGACGTACTTCTCTCACTGTGCAAGTTGGAACACTGTTATATTGTACACGTTTGAAACAAGCGTGATTAAATTGAATGTTTCGTTGTCATGATTCTATTTATTTTAAAAGCCCTTGTTTACCAACACGATATTGTCTATTGAATTTGTGTACAATATATTAACTGATAAACGCTTAAGCTTCAACAGAACTTAACGCGAATCCATTAAAATGTTCTCATGTCGTTGGTGTTGTCATGCAAATATCTATTGTTCGGTAAACACGCTTTTACAATGCGTCTAGACGTACTATTCTCTCTTTGAATCTTGGAACATTGTTATATTGAACACATTTGCATACACACGTGATAACATTGTCCGCTTAGAACATCTTGATGGATTGTAGTTTGGTACATAAATTGGATTCCGTTATTTTCTCACTTATGTAAGAGATATAAGTTCGAAAAATGTAAATATGTCATGTATGTGTTGTGACAATCAAATCTGCATCCCGCCTGTGATGTCATTAGATCTCATCCTAAAACAACAAACACGGGTTATGCACAGAAAACGGGATATGATCCTTTTTTTTAAATCTACAAAAAAAAATAAGTTGAAACTTTTACGTCAGGTAAACACTTAACTTTTCGGAATGAGGAGCGCTTGTGTCTTCATTGTGCAAAATATTACGTGTATCCCGGCACTCCTACCGGAGACTTAGCACAGTTCGGGATAATTGTGTTACCAATAATGTCAACTTGATACGAATTATACACGGGCAATGCTATGTGTCATTTCATATGAATGCATGAACGTAAAAACACGAGAAAGTGCTAATATTCCATTAAATTAATCTAAATTAATTCGAATATAAGAAGTTAACAATCTCAAACTATAGAAATAGGTTTAGTATCATTGCTAATGGTTTTGCTTATGAACATAAAATATGGAAAAGGGGTCACGTATGAACACGTCCATTATTGACATTAGTATGATACTAGTTATATTTTACGTTTCACCGCCAATCGTTTTTATAAACGGCTCAATAACTATTGCCTCAAACTGTTTTAATGAGGATCGCGGTTGTCTTGGTGTAGCACTTGTTAATAAATCAATTAACTGATTTGAAAAAAAGTCTTAAAAATAATATGTAGAACGTGCATAACGGGACACATCAACAAGTTTAAATGATCAACGATGATTGACCGAAATATCAGTTTAATGTGTTTGTACAGTTGTTACACAAATATGTTTCAAACCAGTCGTATTTTTCAACATCAATCAGATAATCTCAAAAGTTATTAAGCGTAAACCAACCGCTGTTTAATTTGCAATTTCACATCCTCAGATACACAAATATTGTGAATGGTGAATCTGGAATGAAGTGGATATCGCAATGAATAACAAAAGCTTGTAATGCAGTGATATGCGTTTTTAACACACTGATTGCGGACCTGTTATTATATGAGATATTCATAAATCATGTTTACCATCAACCCCCTGTGGGGATATGCCATTACATTTTTTAAATGTCAAGTGACTTGAACAAGGATCTTAATTTCATATTAATAGACAACAACAGATAAAGATAATACATCATGTCAAACAAAATAAAATCAAAAGTTTTTGTAATAATGAACTCTTGCCTTGCAGTTCTGGAATACATGAATACTACTTTAATTCAGAATACTTACCTTGTTATAAAATGGGCTCTGCAGTATTCAGTCGACAATGGTGGGAACTATAACGTTATACCTAACCATAAAAATTGTTATGAAATTGAATGAAATTTCAACATGAAGGTTCTTATTTTTAATAAAAAACAATATAAAAATATTGTTTTGAACACTTGTTTTCTATATGCATATACATATATTGTAATGATTACTTATACATTATGTATATAGTTATATGTACCAGTATGCATGACACACGTACAGTATTATGTAAGTGCATGTTTTTTCATGTATTATTAGAATATAGCATCATACAAAACTCTACTTTATTAAAAAATAAAATAAACGTCAAGTCGTATTTTACAGTCGGTCCTTTAATATATTAATGTTTTATTTAATCTTGCTTACACTTATAAAAACACTAATAAGTATGATTTACACAAGTACAAATTTATATTACATAAAATATTTATACTGAAGACGATTTATTCGGGATTTCGCCATGATTAGTCGATTAGTCATTCACTTTTGTCTCTGATTGTTCAACAACTATTTTGCGATCTTATCCCAACCACTAACTACAACGAACCGTGCACAACAAAGTTAAGGACAAATACCAGGAGCTGAAGTGATTTATGAATACAGAAAGCGATATTTATTTTTGCCAATAACGAAAACTAGTAGCGCTTTCTGAAATCGCAGTATAAACGGATGCTTGCCGAACTTAATTTAGAAATACATTTATCACCACTAGAATTAAATAAACTTAACTAGATGCATCAGCTGCGGTAGACGATAGTGAATCTGATTTAGGCGTTTTTTAATAGGTAGTGCTTCATTGATACAAAAGAGGACGACAAACATAGGTCATGCTTACTGCCATATCACAACATTACACACATAGGCAAAACATACTTTCATCACTCAAAATATGCAGTATTTTTTTCGATAGAGAAGGTTGCCCCTATAAACTTCCGACGCATAGAACAAAAACATTTGCCAGTCATATGCACGCGTTGCTTTTCATGATATGTGTTCATGTATATGAGTGAGGTTTACTTGTGATGATAAAAACCACAAAACAGAACGATATTGATAAAAGGGCCCATTCAACGTTCAGGTTGCATCAAAGTGATGTAGCACTTAGATGTGTATGTAAACGATAAGCTAAGCTAATTAGTTAAGTTTTTAAAAAAAGAAATTATCATCACTGTTTTTCAAAACTGATGGAATTTAAATTGGCACAGTACATTGTTAACAGTCCTTCTTTCAACAATACTAACAAGAACTATGCTTCCCTTGATTTATATATACAAAATAACCTAACAATATATAGTTTAGACTAATTTATAGTATTTTGCATCTGTCAAAAAAAAGAATATATTTAGATTTAAACTTAGTTTACCTATATATGTAGGCATTTCACCAGGAATTGTATCAGGCACAGCGTTAAGCAGCAGCGCGGAAGGGGGTTGTTGCGGAAGGGGGGCTTTTTATTTTCTACTGTTCTAAATCCAAATCTACACTAGTTGAGAGCTATTAAAACACAACATTTTCTTATATTATTTACTTATTTTTCATCAATTTATTTCATTCTCATGTATTATAATATAAAATAAAAAGTAAAATAACAGTAGGCATTAGCAAGCAAAGCATGATTGAAAAACAACAACAATACAATAGCATATTACAAGTTCAAATCACTGTTCTGCATGGCTGCTCCTGGTGCCAAGCATCCACCATCTACTGCCTCAATGTCTTGCCCTGCAATG
This sequence comes from Dreissena rostriformis, assembly GCA_007657795.1. Taxonomy (NCBI): domain Eukaryota; kingdom Metazoa; phylum Mollusca; class Bivalvia; order Myida; family Dreissenidae; genus Dreissena; species Dreissena rostriformis. The sequence continues at coordinate 121,515 of VMBQ01002276.1, forward strand.
CTGACCATCATCAGTGCATTGAGAACAGCAGACTTCATGCGAGCACGATTCTCTGTCTTAATTCTTTTCATCGTGCTGAAGCCCCTCTCGCAGTCTGAAATACACACAATTATTGTAAATTACTCTGAAATAGAATCTATTAAATCCATTTGATTTTAATACAAAGAGATATTTAAGCAAAACAGAAACATCATTCGTTTGTTATTGTGCTCTTGACAGCCTAGTCAAGTACCTACCAGCTGTAGATGTAGGGAGGGGCAGGCCAACAGCTGCCAGCTTGCACAGCTGGTTGTGGCTGTTACGTAAATAGAAGGTCATCCACTCCATTGCCACTTCAGCCTTCTTCTCTATGCCCTGTAGGCTAGATAGATAGATTTATTTCAGTATAATGACACAACATGATGAAACATCTACATACATGATAAAATAGTAAAACAATAAACATGTAAGAGAAATGAAACCATGTCATTAACATTACACCAAGGATTACACAAAAAAGAGAATTTAATCTCTTATTTCCATTGTGGTCCTTGGATATTGATGGTATTGACATAGAGAGGCATGGGATGAATATCATAGATTTGAGTTATGAAAGACAATCATTTGCATAAAAAAGTAGACATATTAAAATGTGGGTAAATTAAAAACTATCTACATGGATCTAAAAGGATGATTACATATTAAGAAAATGAGTTTTAACTGACAACTTAAAAGTAGATATACTTGTAATATTCCTTAAAGCAGAAGGTAATTTGTTCCACAGAACACAGGCGTTAAATGCAAAAGATTTAGCACCAAAACCTTTGACTTTGGGTAAAATATAGCACCCACTTTCACTTGACCTAGTCTTGTATGAATGAAGAGTGTCAAAGGGAATAAAGTTTTCACTCATATATTCAGGAGCCAAACCATTTTTGATTTTGAAAACATGACAAAGGGTAGTTTGTTCCACTCTTTTTTGAACAGGTAACCAATTCAAAACCTTAAATTGCTCAATACCTATATGTGACATATGACCTAGATTGAGGACAAACCTTATTAATTTATTTTGTGTGACCTGAAGTTTATCTTTCCAAAATTTGGTAATACCATGATACCAAAAGCAACAAGCGTAATCGAAATGACATTGGATTAGAGCCATGACCAGAAGTTTCTTAGTGTGGAATGAGAGAAAATCACGTTTTCTATACAGNGAAACATATTGAGAAAGGAGCAAAAAGTAGGAAGTAATGTACACTTGATTTATTTCGGGTACACACATCAATGTTTAAATCGCCTAATATAAGATATAAGGCTGCCTCGAACCTGCCTCCAGGTTTCCAGTGTTGCGTCAACGGGAAAGTTGAATTGGTCAGCTAGTTTCTAAACAATACAACGTTACACTGATTGTAATGTAATGAACTATTACACTATTCTTTTAAAAAATGTGATTGTTTTTTAATCGTTTTACATGATAAGTGTTCAAAATTAGCCGAATGAACGCTACATCTTTACAAAGCTGCATTGGACGTAAACAGATATTTTTTTTATGATAATTGGTATGAACGAAAGTCAGGGACTTTTGGGTAAAAGTCCTATTAAGCCGGATGACACAAACGCATCAGCCCGAGGATAGTTAATGAAACTGATTTGATGCGTGTAAGGGTGTATTCCCGAATAATTTTTTTTTAAAGAAATGCCAATCAAATGCCAAGCTTGAATTAAAACGACAGATGTCAGAACCATGCAAGATAGCGATTTCTTAATTAAATGAAGTATTATATTTAATAAACATAAGTTTTCCTCGGCATGTGTAATTCAATATATATTTAATGAAATCAATCGTCACATCTTAAAAGGTTTAATGTGGACAGGTCTGTATATTCGTAGGTGTTTGTCTTAAATTAACACATAACTAAATATATAACGTAAAACTAATGCTACTTTGATAAAAGTAGAAATAATTAATAATATCTATTGTATACGTTTCAGTTTGTAATGAACTTATTTATCTTTTTAATTTAAATTAACTTATATAATGATAGAGAACAAAAAGCGTCCACGTGCTACGTAGTAGCTAATAGTTTATCACTAACAAAACATTTCCGTACTATAAGTTTTTTTTATTTCACGGATTCCGAAAAGAACACAATCAACTTCGATTCACGTATGTATTAGAAAAGTGTCGTCAGTGCACCCACTCAATGATTGTATGTTAAGGAAATACTTGAACCCTCATTATTAATGATTGAAAATAGATCTCCAATACTTGTCGGCAAAACCGAATCGGATGAGTTCCCGACTTTTCCGGAAGTTGCTCCCGAATGATTACCGGTGAAGCGAAAAATGTGCAAGACACATAAGATGTGCAAGTACGCATGCGCAATACGATCACAACATCCAGCGTAAAAATTGCAAGTTGCATGTGTGATTATATCAATACATGTACGAACAGTTATAATAATGAACATTCGTATCATAATATACTGTCAGCCTCTGAAGTATTGCTGTTGACTTCGAAGATGAGACAAGGATTAAACTGGTCATGCTAAATATGTGTGGTTATATGAAAATTCTGGAGGGTTGACGATATTTTTTTACAGGATATGTGTTACTAAAAACTGTATGAAGACAACTTAATATTTATACCGACTAGACTTAATTCGTAACAATGTTGTGTGCAACATAAATGAAAGTTGACGTCTGCTCTTCTCATATTTAAGTTAATTGAAACGGGCTATACAACAAAAAATATGTACATACTTAAAATTCTGAAGTTTCAAGAAACTTAAACATATGTGTATATTTGCACCCGTATAGTGTGTATGATGCTTCTATTTACACAACAACCTCTAAGGTGTAGTCACCAATCAGGAACCGTATTTTCAAAGCCAGGGAAAGTTTTAGAAACTTGGTTAAATGGTGTGTAACTTCAAACACGGTAAAACATGTGAATACGCGTAGTAGCAAATTTTGGGGAACTTTTACCTAGCAAAATACGGATAAATGTTACACTAATTAGGAGTAAAAATGTATCCATAGGTTAAAAATGTATCTCTTTAGTAAATATCTCAGCAACATATTTTTAGGTCAGATTAATTAACTTACGTCAGTGCTATCGATTTCAAAATACCTTTGTGTCATCTATTTAATGTATTATCATGTATTTTGTACCGCATATAACTGATTGTAACTTAAAATGTATTTATTATGTGCTGCACAGTTAAAAAGCTATGTTTGCATCTTATTATCGAACTACTTAAAACTGAAAATAAAACTTTGCTACACAAATAATGATATAATACATATACATTTTAGTAAGGTATAGTAATACATATGTACCGTGTTGATTACTGTATGGGTTTTACGGCCGTTTAAGATGTAGTAAATGTACTTCTCGTTTAAAATCGTGTCTGTTCCTAAATGTATCTTACGACAAAGTGGCTGTATTTAAAGAATAGTAATGCATTCAACTACAGCCAGTATGTCGTATTTAGAAACATGTACCCATTACTGATGTTTTTTATAAAGCATATTACATGAAGTTTGGACCAACTTTATTTTTAATTTCAAAGGTTGTCTGTATACGATTTACGAAATGCTTGTTAATTAATATCAAACGTTGTCCGTTTAATACATTTAGTTTTGTGTGTTTGTTAAACTAAAGATACTGTGTCATAATTTCAGTTAAATTAAATACTGTACTGTGACCAGAGCCTTTCGGTTGAATCCGGATAAATGTTACCATGGTTAGAAGCTAGGCTAGAATGTATTCATATTTCACAATTGTATCCACATAGTTAAGACAATACAATGGTTAATTATTGCTCAAGGTCATATTTATCCATTCAGGTTAATTTACAGACATAGATAATTTCAACCTTTGTAAGTGCTATCAATTGGTACAAATTAACCCAGGATGTAAACAACTGGGTGCAGCCGTTGTTCAAATAGTGTACATATCATCACACAGAGCCTTATTGGACGGTAGCTCACGACTTCAATGCAACAAAACAATCAATTACCATTAATAAACCAGATCTTGTGTAGAATAGTAATTAACTATTAAGTTCCTGATTTGTTTCGTCATGATCATGCTTTGTGCAATTAAATGAAAACGTCATTATTTAGTAAGTTCCCTCAATGTAAATTATGCCACGAATGTCGAATTTTGTTGTCACTGTCGTTTAAATAAACGATATACCTGCTCAAGTTACTGGTCTGAACACCGTTACTTTGGTACTACAAATCCGGTTTCAATAAATGGAACTGAGCCAATAAGGAATAGCCATGGGCATAAAACAATCCTTTTTATAACAGGTATCGTTTAGTAGACAGTTATTAAGTTTAGTTTTATACGAGATTGAAGTGAACACGTCCCTGTGGATATAAAATGCAGGAAATAACAATTTAATAGCAGAATGATTATGTTTTCATGAAAGAAATGAAAACCAACTATGCGAGTAAATGCACACACGGGACAGATGTTGACGTGATATTTTTTTAATATTACATTAACTTGCATGTAATTCTTAGTTCAGGATATTGAACTCATTCTCTCGAAACAAAATGTGTCTCCGGAAATTTGCGAAGACGCAAGTGTCTTATGAGTAATGCAAATAGTCAGGCTGTTCCATCGACGAAGGCATGTCATAAACTTATACCCGAATGTATAGTTTTTTTAACTTTCTATGTGTTGTTCAATTGGATTTCTCAAAAGCCTGTTTAATATATTCGTATGCAGTCTGTAAAACAATAAACGGAAATGAATAATGAACAAGTCAATATATTGTACAAAACCCATTTACGATACATTAAAAATAATTTTAATAAATAGTAAATTTAATACGGATTCACTTTTACTTGTCAATTGAACAATTTTGCAACGGCGTTATTGATTTCATGTTTGTTCGCTATCTTAGTAGTTCCACAATTCTACTGTCGAGTTTAAATGCAAATGTCCATAAGAAGCGTTACCAGCCACACAACCAAATCTCCATAGGGTACGCATGTCTAGTAACAACATCGTCATGTGTTGTACGTATATAGTCAGGTCCTGTAATAATGTTGTTGCCTAGCTCTAGATATTGGTAGCGTGTGTTAAAGTTCCAGTGTGAAGGCCCTAAATTAGACTTAACGACGACTCCAAATAAATAAACTTTATTAGACGCTGTTAACATGCGCATAGATTCCAATAGCCTCAGCATATGCTTCACAGCAATGACGTATACAAAGCTTACACAGTTATTTACATGGAGTTAAAATACTTCGTAACACAAAAGATACTCTAAAGTACCGTGATGAGTTGACAAAGATTCTGCGAAAAGTTGCAATTATGCAAATATCTTCGCGTAAACATGATTTCTTTACTTATTATTCGGATTAATTTACACATGGCCATATTCTTACTTCTTTAAAACACAAAATACCATCATTCTATTTAATCTAATTTCAATAAAACGCGAATGTAACATTTACAGTAAGTGCAATATAGTCCTTAAATGAATAAAACATACCATATTGCTTTTCGTTAGACAATATTCAGTGAAAAGAACTAATAATACATAGCGTAATATAAATCAATAAACAAATTATTTCAGTTACTGGCGATCCGTTATTATAGTACACATTCACTTAAACCTATTGTAGAGTGCAATGAACAACCGACTACAATCACTCTATTTTTACCGATTTCGATTAACACAAATATACACATAATTGCCAAACTAACTTCTATCAATTTTAATACTAACATGGACATTTGTGGCAAAAAGGCAATAAAGCATGCGTTAATCTGTTATAACCTAATGGAAAACCGTGGTATCCCTAATTGTTCAGAAATGTGTGTCGAAGTGGTATTCCTATGTTCTGAATAAAATAATATGTAGTGCCAGTGATAAACTATTAGTAATCAACAGTTTAGTATTAAATTGTTTGTAACGTTTTTTTGCGGATCCTTGCTAAAAAACCTTTAAGCATACTGTGTAAGGTGTTAAAAACTAAATTATTCCGACGAAAGATATGAAAGTTGCGCGCATTTTTAGAGCCCGCTTTTTCAAAAGTGTTAAATAAATGATTGTTCCGACGACAGATTTACAAAGTTCCTCGAAAATGTATATTCCCTACATTCTGACGGCTGTTGTAGCTATAAACTTGCTTGTTTTTTCGCGGAAAGTGAAAATTCCGCGACAAATGAAAATCCCAATAGTTACAATATACTTTAATGTAATTGAGCGAATGTCCCCAAAGCGTTCATGATTTAAATATGAACATAAAAGGATTGCGATATAAGTATTATAACGTTGTGTGTTTCTAAATAACTCAAGCTTTACTCAGATTAGTTATTCAGTAAATGATATTTAAACTATTTTCGTAATGCCATTTACTTTCGTGTGATTATTAATACTTTTTTCACGTTTTATGTGTCATTGATCTTTCTGGAAGGTTCACAGAATCTGTAGAGTGAATCATCAACACCATTTTATATATTTTTGAACATAATGAATAAAAACATTTAAGAACACATGTTTTCTCAACTTAATGTAACTAAATGCCATATGCACATAAGAAATGAAGCTTCTAAGTCAAGATAGTATAAGGGTATTATTAGGAGAGAAAACAGTGAGAGCAATCATAACAAGGTCAAATACGAATAAGTATACATTGAACCGTTATAATTGTAAGTTGGGCGATAGTTGGAAGCGGGTGTAGCTTCATTTAGAAAGTAGCAGTCATTTCGCGGCTCAAACATCTCTCAGTTTAGACAACGAATTCCTATTACTCAAATGGTATACGCCGATCTGATGCTAGCAAACTGTAGTAGCAAACTTTGGTTTTACGAAATTCAGATTCGTTTCAGTTAAATGCACTACGCATGTTATCCAGAAGAATCAATGGTATATCGTAGTAAAAACATTTTATTAACAGCACGTAGATCGAACTAAAAGATCCGAATTTAGTTTTTGGATTCGCATCCTTCGCTTTATTTAATTAAATTTCCGACACAATGAAAATAGCTAAATCATTGAAAAACTTATAATACCCATTTCCGTTATGAATCTGTACCATATGAATGAACAAATCATTTCTTACGCGTAATTGACTTTTATCAAAAGAAGAAAAAAAACGGAAGCGTATTCCGAGAAAAAACGTTAATAATGTTGCTGAATATGTATTTAGCGTGGTTTGTAACAAGTTGTATGTGAAATGAAGAATCTATGCTTACATAGATAGGCTCTTATGAAAGAAACAGATTGACGTCATCACTGTTCTTACCAGATGTCAAAGGAGCATTTGCTTCACATCAAATGAATTTCATGCATGCAAACATCACATATTGCGTACTAAAATATAACAAAACAAACGTTGGACGATGCATGTCGTTTTAACATGATGCTTGTATGTAACGATAGCTACTATAATATGTCAATAAAACATGTCATCGCGGGGGCGTGTACACTATGTTTACGTTTGTTGTGCAATAAAATGGCTTAAATAAATGTTTAATGTCCAACAAGCTAATTTGAACGCAACCATGTGAAACGCCAACGATTAAGTGATTATGAAGTAACTGTAATCATATATGGGAAAGTACTCACACACGTGAATCATGAACGTACACTTACTCTTAAGTGACAGAATGACGTGTTAGTATAATTGTATAAATGCAATTAATGGCACATGTAATACAATAAATCGTAAATGATACATATTGCCATGCATTTTTATTACGCATTTGAGGTATTTTTTTCCGCAATGACGCGTGTAATTCAACAACAATAATGACACACTAATTATACGATTGCTTAGGAAGTCTCTATGGACACAGTGTTTGCTTTTTTAAAGTTGGTTTTGAATTTATGAGAAATACTGTTCAATATAATATTCAAAACAAATGCATTTACAACTTCGTAACAGCATTTTTTCGTCTAATAATTTATGTTCAAGTCCGTTTTACGACAAATCTAATACGCATGAGATGCGTATAAGTTCAGGGCAGATCCAATGAACCAGTTAACATATTTAAAATGTCCCACCTAACACACCACACAATGACAAAATGACGCAGATATACGACTGTTTACATCAGTGGAGCCTTTGATGATTCCGATGTACCTGAATGTTAAAATAAATATACGTAAATATGCATATACACTTTCATAACGAAATTCATTCTTTATAAAACTGTGCAAACTATATCTTTTGAAAAATGTCCTCAGCTATAGATTTGCCATATTCCGCATATCTAATCTTGATTTCAATTGTTTGTATCGGACTATAATGGCGTCAGCATAGGGGTATGAAATCATAAAAAGGACAGTACTAAAAGATCATTGATTTTTTTTATAAAGACTGTGTATTTCAAATTCTCAATGCTTGTAAAATAAAAGACACAACCGGATAACAGATAATAGTATTATAAGCATGAATTTATTGATCCAATTATTATAATTAAGAGTAAAATATCATGTTATATTTTCAAAACGAAACCATCCATTTAACGCCATTAAAACCAAAATTATGTGTGGTTTGTGTTATATGCATGTTTGTCTTTTACTCTCAAACATGTAAATTCATGTTTCAATTGAATGTTTTACTGACACGTACGATATGTATGTCATGAAACAAATTGTAACATTTCTAATGAGATAATTAAAAACCACACATGCGTATAACTGTCCTTGTGAGACAGACTCGTGATATTTCATCAACATGCATATCACTCTTATGTCCAGATATTTAAACCATTCTCAAAAAAGTTTTCTCCATAGATAGGAGCAGACACAAGTGTCAGATGAGTGTTTGTTTTATATGTAGGTTGTTCAACAGACATACGTATGATATGCATTAAGTCCGAATGTCTCTTTTTCTCTTCGTTATACAACCATCATTTTAATGAGCGTATTCAATATATGAATACTTAGTCTGCATAACGCTTTGTCTCATTAGTTATGATAAAATCAAATTCGTATACAAATACACGATCCACATATTAACAAAACAATTTTAATACATGTAATATTCAATAAGGATGCACTTTTACAGTGTATTGAACAAGTGTGCAACAGCGGCATTGATAACATGATTGTACTCTATAGTCACAGTGCCAATGTCAATAACCTACTGGACATAACTGTTAAAAATAAGCGTTATCAACATAACAACCTAATCGTCATAAGGATAGCATGTCTAGTACCAACATCACCATCTGTTGTTCGTGAATAATCAGGTCATGTAATATCTTCTAAGATAGCCTAAAAAACACTGCATTTACTTTTGATTAGACGGTTTGTGTAAGATGAATTGATCGCGATTTTGTGGAAAAACAATACAAACAAAATGTACATTCTGGATCACTTGTCATCTACAGCAGCTCATAAAATATTATCAATTATAATATAATATTATAATATAATATTAAGAAAAATCACTTTACATACGAGAATGTCTTTACCATTACATGTACACATACAAACATACATAAACTCTAAAAAAGATCGATACTAAAAAAACTTACAAATGATGCACAGGTTCAATTAACATGAAAACTACATAAATACGATACTCTTTAAAGCACATATACATGATCCGCTAAACACGTAATCTGTTTTTTCAAAAAACACCATGTTGTTTTTGTAACACTGTCTAGAATATAAATCTTCGTAATTTGGACAAAATAGTGTTCAACCGTTGGTATAGACTGATCTAGTTTATTACAATTGACAAACTGATCTAAGCCCGCTTGAGGGAAACACACAAATCTCATCTCGAAAATACTTTGTCGTACGATAATTGGGGAACCGCAGCGTTTTAGACAAAATGATTGAACAATCGGTGATAAAGGAAAAAACAAACATCGTTGTTTTATTTCAAAACTAGTTTGTGTATGTATAAGTATTGTGCATGTAGTAAAACATATACGACATTAATAAACCCCATTACATAATTTGAGAAAATAATTATACAATCCAATCATTACAGTTCATAATTTATCATTCTAAATGATTATGCCTGTTCGATGTTAGGAGTAAGTTGTCTCTAGAATGCTATTCCATATTTTGAACAACATCCGATTGAACGTATATAAGTGCTTACAATTAAAAACAGAAGCACAAAACACACGGAATAAAAAAGGCGGATCAAACTCGAAATCAATAGTACAACACTTAATTGGTGTGTATTTAAAAAAATGCTATTTTTTGGTTAGTACAAACATGACCTCTTAAGTGGCTCTTATTTCGTACATTTCGTTAATTCGTACCGATGAAAATCTGTCAGTTTGCTATTAAATCACAGTCATTAAATTAAAGTAAAAACTAATTATATAATTCATTAGTGCGCACCACCTGTATACAATTTAATGTAACCGACAGCATAATACTTATCATTAATATCCTACATTGTGTGAGAACAAATTAAGTTTACTAAACAATATTGTGTCAATGAGTTACATAAAACCTTTCATATCATACAATACATTCGTCCTACATATACGTGCCACACATTAGTCGAATTACACAAGCGAAAGTATAAAGTGATATTATAAGTACGACTAGTTTATTATCAAATTGCGCGTTGTTTTAGGGACTTGTGCAGTTTCAAATTGACAAAATGATAATTTTTTAAACAAGTTTCATGAATTTGAAATGGAATGTGTGAATTGTATTAAACTAGTTGAAAATAACACTCTTGACTATTACTAAGAACAACTTGCACAATATATGTTTGTTTGTTGCATATTTTTTATCGCAAATAGAAATACCGTATTATGTATAAATTTTCGTGATTAAGCATATCACGGACAACTTAAGGTATAAACTCAGTTTAAATCATACACATCTATAACTACAGTCATTAAAATAATTCAATACATTATATGTCGTTATAAAAAGATACATTTTAGACTCGGTGACATGAAACCTTATACATGTACATCTTTGAAACTTGTGGAGAACGGTTTCTGGTAGCTTCGTAAGGTTATATGTAGACGGACTCAAACACCAAGCCTTCAATGGTTTGCCAATATGATGTAAGTTTCTCTAATTCTCTAATTCCTTATATACCGAAATGCCTATTTAGTGAACACACTATATATTCAAACCTTGTGCAAATGATTTGATTAAAGTGATATTAGACGCATCTAACAGTATATAGGTGTCTATCGCAACCGTTGTTTGTTTTGTGGTGTTTTCACTTCTTATACACTTATATTTGTAAATGCAGCAACATACTATAACAATATCCCGGAAAGAGAAAAATAGTGCATTTGAATATCAACCGTAAACTCGTTTTGACGTATTTTGTGGTTACTTTAAAATCTGGGTCACACCGCGAAAACATATGACAATTCTGAATTTATTAACACATTTACCTTCGAATCTCTGTCAACCACATCTTCGGCCATACTTCTTCAAAGATATATGTTATAAATGATGTGTCATTAAAGTGACTTTATAAGAAAGACTCAAATCGTATCGCTTTCGTAAATACGCGGCAGTTCCGCTCGGGTAGTTAAGCTTACAGGACTTGGTTCGTCACGTAAAATATCGAAAATAATATATATTGTAATATACAACTGGTTGCAAGATGAGTTGTAGATAATTGGTCAGTTACCACCTTTAAACTAACTCTTTTGACCTGTTAATTCTTTTCAGCTCAATTCAACAGTGAAAATGCGTCTAATATCACTTTAAACCACTATTGTTGTGGTTATGTTTAACGTTATATTCTTAAATTGCATTATGTATGCGTTTAGTAATATATGTGCCATCTTTTGTATAAGATTATGGTATTAATTGTAATCGCAATGCCATATATATCGGAATATACCAATTGCGTTAACAAACCATTATATAAACTTGCACTCGAGTAAAACACATACAATAAAACGTGTGATGAGTCCAGGTAATTTACTGACTGGTAACAGTTATATGCAAACCATCATTGGCCTTATCCGCCGACTTTTATATTTTCTGGCTCTGAATATTCAAACATATTAGCTGATTATTGAATGCATCACTAATTTCTTCAAATTGGCTTTTACTTTACGAATAAAATACTAAAACTATCAAATATGTCATATGTATAACTGACGGCTATTAAACAGACCACTTTGTTATGTAAGTCAGTTAAAATTAAGCTTATTAAGCATCCCCTGGTCAAAGTGGATGAGACATAATGTATTAGCTATATGTCAACGTCACTAGACTTATGCCAAGACAGATCTCTCGCGCTATTTCTGAAATTCACACTGTTATATTATACATGTTTAAAAGAAATTGAATGGAATCATTTTTTGGAATTTCCGGTAATTTGTCTTGGGTCTAATTTACTAATTTGGCTTCCAAGCAAGAGATGGCCATTCATCAAAAGAGCGTGTACTTCTTTAAATTGAATGTCATGATTAATTTCAAAGATCATAGAAATGTACTTTCCACCAAAAAGTATAGATAAACAGACATGACTCAACTCTATGCTAATGACATAGTGGTATGCCATAATATGTGCTTACTTTTAATATTAATAATACAACTGTATTTTCTTCGCACGTTTTGCATAATGAAAATTCAATTTCAGTTTTTCAAACAATATATTCTTCTTAATCAAATACAAATAGTTCAGCGTATACAATTAACATGTTTATCCAATGCATGAAATAAATCGTAGCATTATACGATTAAAAGATGTACAAAATCTAATACAGAGTGCGTACCGATTTTATTACATGTAACAGTAATGCATGTGCATAAGACAAATGTTCGCCAAGTTCCAATAGTATATTGTTTTGAAGTATCGTATAAATCATACAACATTAGCTTACGAGATCACATACCACGTGAATAAAAAAAAGTATATGGTAAAGTAATTGTCTCCGTTTATAGCATATATTACACTATTTAAATACGTCCTCATCTTAGTGAACAAAAACAAATACATTACAATGGATCATGCTTCCGGCAACAAGTTCTTAGACCATATTGTTCAGGAATGTTTCGTTGTAATTATTGTATTTATTTTGATAGCCCTTGTTAACCTTTGTATAATTGTCTATGAAATTAATTTACGATATATTAAATGTAAAAGCTTCAGACTTAAACAGAACGCTATCTGCTGAAGATCAACATTTCAGCTGGTCATACAATTACAGTACATGCATAAAGTATTTACGCGAATCCATTAACAATGTTCTCATGTCGTTAGTGTTATCATGCAAATATATATTATTCGGTACAAAACGCCTCAACAATACGTCTAGACGTTATATTCTCTGTTTGAAACTTGGGACATTGTTATTTAAAAAAACATTTCATTTTCCATTTCCTGTAAATTGAGGTTTTTTTCTCCGAGAATGTAATAAGATGCAAGTACAAATTGACATGTATACAATAGATAACGTCCATAAACACTAATTTGAATGTGCCCACTAGGGTCTTGAATTATTAGCAACAAAATAGTCATGTAATTTAAAATCAAATTATACCATGTTGCCATTGCGTACTAGATGTGTTGTCCGTCTTGCGACTAGGTTGTTTCGGATTCAAACCTCACTGTGGTGCCGTTCATTAGAACTCCTCATACAAACCAAACACTGATTATGCACAGAACACAGACTAAAATCAATTTAGAAACCCTTTGGCTTTTTATAAAATCTAGATACAATAAAGTAGGTTGAAATGTATACGTCAGCCAAACAACTGACTTTTCGATATGAGATCCGTGTGCGCTTGTGTCTTTATTATGTAAAAAATACGACGTGTTTCCCAGCACTCCTACCGGAGTCTTACGGCAGTTTGGAATACTTTTTGAACAAATAATGTCAACTTGATACGTATTATACACGGGTAATGTTGTGTGCAATGTCTTTTGAATGCAGAAACGTAAAATCAGGGTCAAACTTCTAACAGTCCATAAAACTAGCATGAATTCATTCGAATTCAAAAAATTAAAATCTCAAACTATAGAAAACTGTTTCGTATCATTGCTAATGATATTGCTTATGAACTTTAATCATGGGATAAAATTCACGCATGACAACGTCCATTATTGGCACTATTGTGATACTAGTTAAATTTTATTTTTCACCGTCAACCGCCATTTTAAATGGTTCAATAACAATTTAATGAGATATTCATAAATCATGTTTACCATCACTCTCCAATGGGGATATGCCGTTACATTGTGTAAATGTCAACTTACGTGAACAGTGATCTAAACTTCATATTCACATAAATCAACAAATAAGATTATACATAATGTCGAACAAGGACGAATTTAAAGTTTATGTAATAATAAACTATTGTCTTGCAGTTTTGGAATACATGAAGAGGTATTACATTTATTCCGAATACTCACGTTATAAAGTAGGATCTTCAGTATTCAGTCGGAAATCGTGGGAACTATAACTATATAACTAAATAAAAAAATTGTTATGAAATTACATGAAATTACAACATGCATATATAAAAAATATACACATATTAATGATTTCTGATGCATTTTGTATATTGTTATATGTACCAGTTATACGCACACACTTAAATCAATATGTAAGTGAATTGTTTTATTTATTGTTAGAAAATATTCTCATACAAAGCTTTACCTTATTAAACAAATAAAATAAACGTTAAGTCGTATTTTTACAGTCAGTCCTATAATATCTTATTGTTGTAGTTTTTCTGGCGTAAACTTATATAACATAAAATATGTATACTGAAGACGATTCAGACGGATAATTCGCCATGATTAATCGATAAGTCATTCACTTATGTATCTGACGGTTCAACGAAAAAAATTGAGAGCTAACTCCAAAAAATAATAACAAGGATCAGTGCAAATAAAAAAAGAAACCAACTATCAGGAGCTAACGTGATTTATTGATACAGAAAGCGACATGTATATGTTGGCTAATAACGGATACTATTAGCGCTTTCAGAAATCGCAGTACAAAACGGATGCTTGCCGAAATTAATTAAGAAATGCATTCATCATCATGTTATTAACACCGTGATAATTAACTAGACTTAAATAAGTTCGTCAGCTGCGGAAGGTCGAAAGTGAATCTGACTTAGTCGTTCGTTTAAGAGGCAGTATTTAATTGTTACAAAGTAGACAATACACATTTATCTCTTGTTTACTGTCATGTTACAAACTGCACACATGCGCAATAAATAATCTTATCCCTATCAATATGCAGTTTGTATTTTCGATAAAGAAGTTTTCCCCTAGAAAACTACCGACGAATAGAACAAAAACATTAACCAGTTATATGCACACCTTGGTATTCATGATAGGCACACATTAATGAAAGTGTATATGGGTTCAACATAACACAAACACAAGTGTTCTTGTGACGAAAAAACACACAAACCAGAACGCTCTTAATATATGACCTACTTAAAGGTCAGACGATTAAGTTGTATCAAAGTGATGTAACAATGAGATGTGAAAGTACACAATAACAACACTCTAGGTAAGCTGCAAACAAATAACATTTTTCATCACTTTTTTCAAAATAGATGGAATAAAAAAAGTGCACAGTACACTTTCTACAGTCTTTCTCTCAACGATACGAACACGGACTACTTCACTTTATGTATATATATATATTATTCCATTTCATTGTATAGATTAGAATAAGGTAAGATCCAATTTGTATAATAAACAATTTAATTTATTTACAATTAGAAACAAAAACATAACAACTTCCGTGTATCCAATCAGCAATATTTTACAAATCAATTTATATGACAAAAGCAATTAATACATCTTTTTTCTGTTCCTTTTACGATGCGTAAAGAGACAAACGTAGTTTGTAATCGACATTATGTGTTTATTTAGTTAATGACAATATGTGAATAGCTGCCGGTTTTACGTAAAAGTAACACTATTTGAAAATTTTTGTTCCAATTATTAAACGCACATATTATAAGTTCAACCTCAATATAAACAAAATGATGTCATGATATGTACACAATTCTGATTACGTAATTTATTAAGGATACATTATGCATACACATTTTACAATTCTAACTGTTCTGTATTCAACATATTGACATTGATATGCATGCACACAATATGAGTGTTAAGATTCAGAAGAAAAAGAAATATAAACAACTGACACAATACTCAAATATTATATACACAAGCAATACGCGGTGAATATGCACATGCAATTAAGACCTACTCTTTTTAAAATCGAATAATAAAAAACCCAATCAAGGCTATATATCATGAGAACATGAACATGCATTGCCTGTAACTAAAACAGTTAAATTTGCATCCCTTTTTCACAGAGACAATCATAATGCCTATCTAACGCATGGACCAGCTTTTATAACAGTGGCCAGGTATTATGTTACAGTAATATTGGTGAAATTACAAAAAAGGATCCATAAAAAATGTACTATTCACTCAATCGAGGTTTTTGAGACATTTCATTTGACAGTCGCATTCGTTCATAGTCTGCGAAAGATAAAATATACACATGGTGCAGAAACATTCGCTAGTGAAAGAAAATCATAATTGCGTAAAACAGAGAGGGCGTTGTACCTCATATTTATTGACGAAATGTTTATATTGTATCCGGTTATATTAAACGTTGGAATGTTAATTAATCCCTTGCTAGAGCACTCTATGGTTTGCTGGTCGCATCTGCAAATGTTGTCGGAGGAGCAAGAAGTGTCCAAAGGAACCCGGAAGATCCGATGACTAGAAGAATTATCTGAAATGTAGTATGTGTAATATGTTCAACTGATGTAGGTGTAAATGTCAAGTATCAAGAGTAATAAATAATGACATATTTCAACAAAATTTATAAAGCAAAACCAGAAAGCACATGGCATGGCAAATGGAGTATTGTTTGGGTATAAATTATTCATCGACATAAAGTAATATTGGAACTTTGAAAGCTTCAGTCCATAGTAATAATATCAGCGAATGGTTATTACGTATTAGTATCAACATGTAATACACACCAGAAATATTTAATGTATTAGAACTGGATTAGTACAACATATACCATATGGTTTGGAGTTGTTCATAAGTTGACAGTTCAATTTGATTTGTGTTGCTTTTATTAATTTATTTCTACCTTACATGTATTTAAACTGCACAATATCGAAATGAATAAATCAATGCATATATAACGCTATATTGATAAAATTACTAATATAATTATTTCACTTTGGAGCCCGTACACTGAGCACGTTCTTAGACAGTTCGACCACGTTCTGCAGAACGGGATGTGAACTTGCTTGGACGTGTAGTTTTGGTCAGAAAAAATATACAATATGATTGAATGACGTTCATACACAGTTTGCGCTACGTGTAGCTCGTGCCTATCCCGTCCTATCCCGTTGCCAGTCCGTCTTTATCCAGTTCAAATCGGGTCAAGTTTCCCATTGTAACCGT
>VMBQ01002277.1:0-26051 GCA_007657795.1 Dreissena rostriformis
AGTGTGTCTAATTGCTCTAACTTGTGACTGGAAAATATTTACTTACTTATGGAATTCATGAATTGGGTCTGAATAACAACAAAAGGAAATCTGTGTCCTGTAGAATATTTTAGCCATGTTCTGGGAAAACTGGGCTTAATACATGTGCCCAAATTGTGGTCTTAGCCTTGGCAGACTGCACAGGCTTATCGGAGATGTCACTTTTGTCTATACTGGATTTTTGTTTAGAAGAGACTTCCTTCAAACAAACAAAAGATTCTATAAATAAATAATGCCTAATACTCACAATATATTTTTTCCATTTCATTTCCAGGCGACCCCATATGGAAGTACATGGTGACAGACTATGCCTTTGACGAACTGGGTACGGGCACGGACCTACAGCTCCCTGAGAGCATCGTCCAATCAAATGACATGAGGGAGGACGAGCTGGGAATTGGGCGGTGGGGCGAGCAACTGGTGGACAGATACTTACAGCGGCAGTTGGATCAGGGCAAGATCTCGAGTTACGAGTGGAACAACAGCGAGGACGAGACAGGGGCACCGTACGATTTTGTCGTCAACTTTCTCGATGAAAACGGGACTCAGATCACAGACTATGTGGAGGTGAAGAGTACAAAGTCGAGCGAGAAAGGAGTGTTCGAGATCTCTGTGCAGCAGATCAAGTTTGCAGAGGAAATGAAGGACAAGTTCCATATATTCCGTGTGTTTAATGCAGGCAATATGGAGAGGGTGCGATTGATACGGATTTATGACTTGAATATGAGGCTGTCACAGAAACAGGTGAAGTTGTGCATGCTGATTTAAAGGATATGAAGCGATGACTGGAACTTTATTTGACTGAATAGTTGCCTTTTTGTTCAATTTTCATGTTATTTTTTCATTTTTTTGTATTGTGTTAATCATTGATGGAAGTGTGCAATATATTCACACTTGTTGGCTTAAAAATGACAAACCAGTTGTTTTATGTGTGGTTTCCCATTTGTTTGATCAAAGTTATTGTATCATGTAACATTGTAACAGGTACAAATTAAAAATAATTATGACCAAGAAAAAAATATGACAAGAAACATCATTTGCAATTTCTAATGATTTTTAGTTTTATTTGATTTTTATGACACAATCTTATTGATTTTGTTTGTTCTTATCTCCTGCAAAAATGATCGCAACCCTAATAAGTTTACATTTGTTATTTGTATAGTGTGTCATCATGAATGTGTTTGCTAGATTGCCTGTTACTATACATAAGCTTTCAAAACATTTCATTTATTCAGCGTTTTCATGCATCAGTCATGCACCCCTGCCTTTCCTAACTATTCACTATATCACATCACTATATCACATCACTATATCACATCACTATATCACATCACGATATCACATCTGCAATAAGACTTATGGCATATGATCTTTAAAGGATTTTCTCTTTTACATCTAAGTCTGCATAGTTTGCCCAGGAAAATAGGTGGGTACATGTGGGTTAACTTACTGCCATTACTTGATTAAAATACTGTTGAAGAGTGGTTTCAAATAGGGTTCCAATGTTAATAGCTCTTGTTTAGAGATACATCTTTATATCTATACTACCATAGCATTTAAACAAAGAAGTAAACCTTGTCTTCATTTCAGATAAACCATATGCATTATGAACATGTTTCTGCAATTGTTGCATCAACTAATAAAAAAATGTACCAGTCTTTTCAGATAACCGTCATGTTGCTTGTTCACAACTATAAATAAAGCAAATTCATATAGTCAACTAAGTTCAAGAACTCTTTTAGTGGGTTATTTTGAACTGCATTTTGTAGGTTATAGAAACCTTACGAGGAAGGTTGATATTGAATCTATCTGTAATATGTGTCGCGTTCTGAGAAAACTGGGCATAATGCATGTGCGTAAAGTGTCCTCCCATATTAGCCTGTGCAGTCCGCACAGGCTAATCAGGGACGACACTTTCTGCTTAAATTTTATTTTTGCTAAGAAGAGACTTCATTTAAACGAAAAATGTCATAAAAGCGGAAAGTGTCGTTCCTGATTAGCCTGTGCAGATTGCACAGGCTAATCTTGGACAACACTTTACGCACATGCATTATGCTTAGTTTTCTCAGAACACGACACATATATTGTCTTGTTTTGCTCTCAGAGTTACAATGATGGTTATTGTAGTACAATGTCAGTGAAGATACAATGTTACAAACTGTTTAAATTGCTGTGAATGTTTGACATTGTTCATGTTCACATTTTTTAGTTTTTAGAGCGTATTATTACTCTAAGTGCTGCCATTTTATATTAGTTTTTTTAATCACTCCATTTAATAACTGGTTCATATTTGTTATTTTGTCATCAGCGTTTTATTTAGTTAACATTAATGGTTAAGTGTTTTAGTGTGATTGACTTTTCTTTTTTGTACTTAGATTAATAAAAAGTAAACTATCGTTTGTTTGTTTTGTTTAAGAAAAAGATGTTATACCAACTTCAGCGGTAAATTTAATAGAAAAAGCAATAACTTCGACGCTAACAATAATGGCGATAGCAATAATTACACGGGATCAACAATAACTACAAAAGTGATAGCAATAACAACAACGTTAACAATAGCGATAACAAGTACTACAACAGTAACAACAATAGCGATAGTTATAACTACAACGGTAACAACAATAGCGATAGTTATAGCTACAACAGTAACAACATACGCGATAGCAATAACTACAACGGCAACAACATTAGCGATAGCAATAACTACAACAGTAACAACATTAGCGATAACAATAACTACAACCGAAACAACATTAGCGATAACATTAACTACAACAGCAACAACAATATCGATAGTTATAACTACAACGGTAACAACAATAGCGATAGCAATAACTACAACAGAAACAGCAATAGCGAAAGCAATAACTACAATGATAACAACAATAGCAATATAAAATAATTACAGCAGTAACAACAATAGCCTTAGCAATAATTACAACGTTAACATTGCTACCAATATTTATAACTACAACGGTAACAACAAAAGCGATAGCAATTACTACAACGGTAACAACAATAGCGATAGTTATAACTACAACGGTAACAACGACATCAATAGTAACAACTACAACGGTAACAACATTAGCGATAGCAATAATTACAACATTAACAACAATAGCGATAGCAATAACTACAATGGTAACAACAATAGCGAAAGCAATAACTTCAACGGTAACAACAATAGCGATAGCAATAACTTCAACGGTAACAACAATAGCGATAGCAATAACTACAACGGTAACAACCTTAGCGATAGCAATTACTGCAACGGTAACAAAATTAGCGATAGCAATAACTACAACGGTAACAACAATAGCGATAGCAATAACTACAACGGTAACAACAATAGCGATAGCAATAACTACAACGGTAACAACATTAGCGATAGCAATTACTGCAACGGTAACAAAATTAGCGATAGCAATAACTACAACGGTAACAGTAAAACCGTGAACAATTTCGATATCTTTCACTGTTATTTTTCACTGTTTGAAACATTGAAATATCAGTTTTATTTCACTGATATTTCTCTAGAGACCACCGGAAAGCATAAAATAAAATTTGCTCTTTTTTCTATGTTTGAAATTTGATCAGGTAATAAAACAGTTATTTCATTGATGCTTGGTGAACAGTCAAAACTGTTGTCCCTCGGTATCAGGGCTGACATTTGGAACTGTTGCCTTCGGCAAAAACTTTTTCACTGGCATACCTTTAAAGAAATTTGTACAAAAAGTGCTAAATAGGAGACAAATCCCTGCATCGTCGACTTCAAATAGCCATATTTCAATAAATCCTGAATAATAATAACCAGGATTTTTTCTTACATACATAATAATACCTCCTCTGCATATACCAAAAGATGTTTTAATTAAAAAATGCCTTTAAACAATCATAGAACTGGATTTACTTACTTTACCGAAATTCAGTCAAATTTATCAGAAACTTTTCAAGCAGGTCGAACTTTTCACATCAGATCGGGTTTCCGGTGGTGGGGACATTGCATCTTGTGGGTGTGTTTTCATTGATTTACAGTCAGTTTTTAGTTCATTGTTCTGTATTTATATGAGTCATTTATAAGTCATGGACTAGCTAGACGAACATAGAGCTTGTGTGTCAAATTCGTCGTTTGTCACTATGGACTGCTGTAAATATTTTCATCCTGCTTGGAAACAACAGTGGCCATTTGTTTGTTTAATTTATTTAATGAAGTGAACCTATACTGGATAAAGCACAATGACGTTTAAACATTATAAATTCATTTGTACATTTGTTCTAGAATGTCTATGTTTCTGTCGAATATTTATTTATACATAACTATGCCAAAATACTCCGGTAGCACTCCGGTATCACTGAACAACATATGAACAACATCATCGCGATACAGACATCGTTACAACACATATAACTGTTTCACTTATGTAATGTCGGTGTATGTCAAAGACATTCTCAATATATCTGACAATAAATATTTAAACACAATTATCATAAATATATATGCATAGGGTATCTTCATAAACAGACCGTTCTCGAAAGAATAATGCTATTAGTTGCATCGTTGAAAGTAATAGTTTAGTGGTAGCGTTCATCAAGTAAAACGTCTTTGAATAGGGTCCATACAAGTGCATTGCCATAGCTTTTAGAATTGTTTAGCATTTGCTGAAAGAGTGTCATGTCCGCATAATGGTTTCCTCCAGCAAAACAGCATTCCACTGGTTTAAATTATCATCTAGATCAGCCCCCAAGCGATACATACCAGCTCAGTAATCTTCAGTGCAAGACAATACTGGTATGACCAACATCATAACGCGACATACCAGATCAGCATTTGTTATATATACTGAGCGCGAATGCTGATCGATCCAGTTCAGCATCTCAACACGCGACACACTGGATCAGCTTTGGATATTGTTCGTGAAATACTGATCTAGCTCAGCATCTCAATTCGACATGTACACAAATCAGCATTCGTTACCTGAAGGGATTGCGATTGTTAATCTACTTCAACACACAAGATGATGGTTCCCACGTTTAATTTTTACTCTTTTTTTTAACTGAAGTTGACGGTTTTACATTAAACACATACGTATTGGAATTAGTATATTATTTTGACCTAAAAGATGATAGTTGTACATAACCTCAGAAAAGCGATATGTTTATTTATAGCTTTGTCATGTCTATTTTTAGATTGTGTACCAACGTGATTTTTATTGGGCGTTGATAGGTTTAACCAGTAAGTTATTTTCACTTTTATTATACATTCTTTATATCTAAGCGATCTTAAGAAGATGTGTAGATATAATATACATATTGTAGGCTTTATACGTGGAATTGGAAACAGTTAATCACATAAATATGTAAGATATGTTCGCGTTAGCTAGGAAGTGATTCATTTCATGTGTATGTTTATACAATTATTACTACAGTAAATATCTGTTCAGCCACCGTTCATAGCCAGAGGTAGACTGTGTAGATCATGTGTGATGAACAAAAAATGTTGGATTTTTTTCTATCCATTTTACAGTCCGTGTCTTTTTATCATGCATGGTTTAATCGTTAGCTTGCACAGAACACAGGTGGTTAGCGTGTGGCTATGATTATAACGAAAAATCAGCTTCTCTGAAAAAAAAGTTTTCACTATCAAATATATATATATATTTGAAAGTGGAATTTTTTTCTTTTCAGAGAAGCTGATTTTTCGTTATAATCATAGCCACACGTTAACCACCTGTGGCACAGAATGCAGTGAACTGATCACATGTACAATTGTAAAGGGGCCTATAGGCTACACATGTTTGTATCGGTCCCTGAATTGTATGATAACATGTACACTTTTAAATCAAAATCTTTACATATAACTGAGATATTCAATTTTGAAAAGTATTGCGTTAAAAAGTCTCCAAGTGTATATTTTTAATCGGGGTTTGGACTTTGCTCAAACTTACACAGCTGAACAACCACAATATTAAGACGATCGCACACGAGCGGAATTGAAGCTGCAATATTTTTTTGTGGAATTATGGCCCTTATGTCATTCTAGTATTTTTGTTCGGAACCAAATCCTCTTTAACTGACTGGTGGATGTATCTGTTTCCAAACTTTTGTCGGGGGTGGGGGGGGAAGGGAGGGAGGGCATCACTGTCTGTGATGTTGTAGTCTAGCCGGTGTTATTAATATAACGTAAGGCGTATGGGGCTACATGTATATTCATTCATACCCAAGCTACAAGTTTACAACACACTTTGGAGCATAATCAGATTAATAGTACAGACAACTCTAACGGGATCTAGTATTCAGTATAACAGAGTAAGATCCCTTTAACTATTCTTGACAATATTTAACATGTGAGACATCTATAGTTGTATTCCTTAAAGGGAGACTGCACGATTTTGATATTTGTTAAATTGTAATATATTGATAAAAATATGTTACAATAACAAAAAATAGACAAGAAAAATTATACAATGAAGACGAATTTCATAAACTGCAGCAAAGACAAGTTACCGCTGGTTAAAGCCGATGCCGACACTTTTACTCGTATTTACTATGAAACAAAATTGTGTCTTTGTGTCGTATGAACGAATCTGCACTAAAACTAAATTAAGATTCACATTGTACACGCATGATATATATGCTGGCGAATTCGGCTGGAAGCCTTTTTCGATTTCAGAATTAAATATCTGGCTTATTTCGCATTTTTTCGACACATGTTTTTCTTAACGTTAATTTTGATTTATATTGAAATAAATGTATAATAAGTTTTTTTCACATTTTAAATAAATTCATAGATATTTGACAAAATCGTACAGTCTCCCTTTAAAAAGCAAACCGTTTTATAAAAACAAAGGTATAGAATGCGCAGTATTTTTACAGTTCGTGTCTTGTTGCGGTGAAAGAGGGATTTTGTTGAAACTGACATCTAATTAGTATACTAGTATGTTCTTTTCGTCAATATTATTGTTACTTTATATCTAATTGGTTAAACAAAAAGATAAAGTACACAATACATTGAATATTTAATTCTTGTTCATGTTACATTTATTCAAACAAGACAAAAGTACAATTTTTTTTCTCCAGAAAATGGAAAACGGAAGTGACATCATGCCTGACTTCAGCCTGTTACCTGACGTAGTATGGGTGCGCATACTGCAGTGTTTGCCTCTCCGTGACCGGAAGGAAGTGGCGAGCACGTGCCACTTGCTGCTTGACGCATTCAATCACCCGTCGCTATGGCGAACACAGGTTTTGACGTTCATTGGTGACGAAGATAACTCAAGTAGAAAAGGAATTCCACTGTATTCTGCCGGACACAATATTGAGCTGACGAAACATTTTGGGCAGTATTTTCAGGACCTGACAATTCGTGTTATTAGTCATTTTAGAACAATGGACTCTGACCTGCGGGAACTGTTAGTCCAAGTAGCTGAGAACTGTCGTCTGGAATCGTTAACATTGGACATCGGCAAGCAGACGTCGCAATTTCATAAACGTTACGGGTTTCCTCCGGATCCAAACGCGATTTCAACGCTGGAGTCGTTTGTTCAAACCGCGTTTCGAATGAAGCATCTCTCTATCATGTCCTGGCCTATGTTTAAGGATAAAAACGAAAGTTTATTCACGGCTCTGAAATCAAATGAAAAGCTACGGGTCAATCTGGAATCTCTGACGCTCTTTTGGTTGGATGGCTCGGAATGGTCAGAACGAGAGCCCTTGCTTCTGTCCGCAGACGACACAGTCGATCTAGTCAGACATTTCCCCTATCTCACGTGCCTTGGTCTCAGGTCACCGATGGTCAATAATGACCTGCTGGAAATGCTCGCCGAATCTTCGCGAGCAAAACTGAGGACACTAAAACTTGTTATCCACTATCTGTGGCAGAAACGCAAGTTTGCTGTTCCGCTGATAGAACAAAAATCATGGACAGCTCTCTTGAGCAGAAATCCGGACTTCAGAGTAGAAGTGACCGTGTTTTTGACAACCCCTACAATGGAGTTAGCCAGCATGCTTACACCGGAAGCGCCTGTGTCGTATTTCCGGTGTATGAAGTACTCGAAGCTGGAGTCATCTTTGTTAGTCAAGATCTATACCCAGTACAGCGGTACCCTAACAACCTTTCATAGTCTTTGCGACTCGTATGATTCAGACGCTGAGCTGATCAAACTGTGTGAAAAATGCGAGCTTCTGACCGATCTAATTTACCATGGTGAAATCTACGTGAACACCGTCAAACGCATTTCGAAGTCACGTGGTAGGAAATGGAAACGGTTCGAACTGAAAGAATCGAACATTAAAATACACACCGAATTCGATGACATAGACAACGATTTGGTTCTGCAGCGAAACGAGCAGGGTGAGCTGATCCAGTTACGTTTACAGAGGTTTCTGGCTACAGACGATGAACAGCTGCAGAATATGATAGAGGAAGTGTCGTCTGCTCTTGGGGAACCATGGAAACCGACCGTAGTGAAGAGCTAAGACACAAAGAATTCCTTTAAAATAATGCAAGTTTCACAAACGTTCGTATTTACGTTGAAAAATGTTTTCTCCTTTCTTAATGTTGGTGATTTTGGTGAAATTTTAGTCCAAAGGGAACGCTAGACAATTGGGTCAAGGCAGGGACATATACAACAGGTCCCTGGTCAAGGCCAAGAAAATACAGCCCTGCAATTGAATACTTCTTATGATGTGACAATATTAAGCCAGATATATGACAGTATGTAGATAACCAGTCAGTTTTAATATCATTGTTCTTGTAACATAACGGCTTAGTAAACATGATTTATTTTGACGAATTAACGAATGCGTGCCCAATCATGCTAAAGTGTTAATACACGCTATACGTGCCAAATCAATTAATATTGTTACTATAGTTCATTAGTAAAATAGATTCGAATTGTAAGGATGAGCTATTACTTAATTTCGAGGGAATGTTGTGTGTATTCCTTAACACACCGACCAACTTTCTGTCTTGCCTGTTTAGAGCGTTCGCTTATGTATCGGGAGGTCGAAAGTTAGAGCCACACACATCCTGATACAGTCGGTTGCCTAGCCAGCAGGTAGTTAAATCGAGGGGTACCGATGTTCCTTCCTCTCAAAGAGCCCGGAATCGGGGGCAATGATTTTTATCCGCCATGGTGTCTCGTAAATTAAACTTGGCTGGCCCTTGATCGAGAGATGGGTGAGACTATAATAAACAAACACTTAACGATCAAAAACATGACAAACGTACTCTGTGATGTTTACAGTTTCTACATGACTGTTGTTATTTTTTTACACAAAATTGTTTTATAAAAAATGAAGTATATAAACCTATTTCCTATATTCTTATAAGCATAATTTTTCTGTTTTCATTCTCTTACTTAATACTTTTCGGTTGTTTTCTGTTGTTTATAAACAATAAAACCAGTATAAATACAATTTATTTGTTTCACTTCGTGTTTAACTGAGCCGCGTTGTGGAAAAATAGGGCTTAATACATGTGCGTCAAGTGTCGTCCCAGATAAGCCTTTGAAATATACACAGGGACAACACTCTTCGCCTGCGCTTAATTTTCGTTTAGAAGAGACCTTCTTTAAACGAAAAGTTCCATGAAAGCGGAAAATGCCGTCCCTGATTAGCTTATGCTAACTGCGGACTTTGTAAGTGGTAGCAATTTAATCACATTAGTTTTAGTGTGTTTGTATGCGGAACTTAAGCTTTAAGTGAACATTACTGTGGCAGTGTGGAATATCGCTGCAAGAAGTTCTCCGCAAGGTGATTAAACTGAACATTACTGTGGCAGTGTGGAATATCGCTGCAAGAAGTTCTCCGCAAGGTGATTACACTTAATTTCCAAACATAAATGTCATCCATATCTGAGTGGTTTTTAACCTTGTCCGCATAGTCTTGTCAATAAAGGGAAACACATCGCGGGAACGTCCGTCCATCAAAGACGCACGTCTGTTTTATTTCGCTTTTATAGGTTCATAAAACATTTAAATTGGCCGCAACGTTGCTTCATCAGCCATCGGCGCCCTATATACTCCATTCGCACAAGAAATTATGTCCCTTCTGGGACTAAAACAGTCTTTCTTTCTTTTCAATTTAATAAACGAGCCAACGATACTTCCGAGGGTGCTCTAAAGATCGGGCGTTTTTAAAAAATACACAGAGCAATCCACAGGGAGAGTAGGTTTAAAAAAATAAATCGTATAAGTTTAAAGTTAATTGTTTTATCATCATATGTAAAAGAAAATTGATATCACAGCTAATATTGTCATGTACTGCGCTTTTATCGTGCTTTGCTCTATACTTGGTCAAATGCACCCCTTACACTTCCGACCGTGCACGAACAATGTCTCAATCGTGTTTGATCCTGAGAGCATAGTGGTATGGCAAAGTAGATTTAAAAACGGGCATTTAAACGCGTGCTTAATTATAAAAGGGCAAAGTATAGCTCGAAAATCCGGATTTTGGGGAACAATTTAAGCTTATTAGTGGCAGTCTGATGGAAAATGTTAATAACTATAAACATACACATATTATTGAAATAGTTGATTGAGTTCATTTAATATATTTAGTATTTTTACCTTTCGATATATTCCATTTTACTTAAATGCTAGTACAGTAAACTGTAGAGAGTAAAAAACATAATGTAGCAAAAAATTAATATGGACAGATTATACACAGATCCAGTAAGGAAATAAATCAAACCATGTTTGTATTTTTCCATTTTCGAACGATAATCCTAAAAATTTGTGTTTTTTGCAAGTAGACTTAACTCTTATTTACAAAGACGCGTTTATGTGTAAATTACTAATGAATATTTGAACTTGTTCTGTGGTGGAAAGCCGGACTACCCGGAGGAAACCAAGCCGGACTACCCGGAGGAAACCAAGCCGGACTCCCCGGAGGAAACCCCATCTGTCAGGTATGATAACCGCCAACCAAACTCGCATGCATCCGGGAACGTGGATACAACCCGGGTAGTCTCTGTGACAAGGTCGTGCTGTATGAATTGTCATTTATTGTGAAGAGATGAAACATGAATATTTTAGATGTCCGCAAATATGTACTACGCGGTAATACCAATACAAAGATTATGGACATTAATTATAATTCAATATGTTCTTTATTTAAATCAAAAGTAAAGCATGCACTTTGCATACATTACAAACATAATATGTACGTATACATCGGCAAATATGAAAACAACATAGTATTACGACACATTTATACGGAATGTATAAATTGATACACCCAATCGCACGTTTAAAAAAACCTCTTATAATTCTTATTTCTCAATCAAGGCTCCAGATATGAACTTGAAGTGTTTCACGTTCATGTTTGGGAACGCTTCCTGCATTGTTGCTTTGTAATTATCTATCCACGATGCTCTGGCACTTTGCACCACGCACGTGTGCCGTTTTCTTGTGCTCAACGTGCAAATAATATTAAGCGCAAAATATAGATTTTCATTCAAATTGTTTTGGATTCTTAGAACATGTAGTTCACAAGTATCACATAACACAAAACGAACGCTGGCTTTGCCATCAAAATAAACTAAGTCAAATATATAACAACTATACAACATTTGTAACGAGACATTTGCAGATGGGTGTAAAGACACGACCTGCAATCTTTTCTAGCCCACAGGAAATTTAATGGCTCGTTATCGGGATACTTAACAGACATTATAGGTTCCCGATGAGATGTATGAGTCAACTGGGCACCAATGAGTTGACACACAAGATACGGAGCAATAAGGAAAATAAACTTGATTGGTTAATGTTATATGTTCACGATATAGAATGGTATTATTAGGGCAGTTTATTTAATAGAGACTTTTTCAATAGATTTGATTTGAGAACTGATACAATTTTAGCGTGCATGAAAGGGACCAGCTAACAGTTTGACAAAATGACAATTTAACAAAACGTTGTCATACTTTCGAATAAGAATGTATGCATTATATCTAAGAATCTAAATAACACCGATATGAGAACTGTTTAAAATGTATGTTTATTTATTGATATCGTCGATTGAAATAAAAAGGTAATACAGGGTTTGTAATGCATTTTGTAGCGAATATAGCAAAACGTGTATTATCAACAGAGCGTTTTCAATACCCTTTAAAGGCAAAAACTGTGTGATGTAGTGGTAGCGCGTAAGCATTTGCTTCCCGAACCCGAAGACAGTCATTTTTTTTTATCTCGTCTCCCTTATTGTATTTTCTTTAAACTATTCCAAACATAACATAAATTCATTTAATAACATTTTCCCAAAATAAGAAAATCTGTGAACAAGTCCTATTGAATGTTTTCTCTTTTACATGTGTATACAACTTTAATGAAGATGTTTAAGAAGTGGACGATATTTTTAAAAGTTGAACAAGAAACACGAAGAAATTAAGCTTTGACATGTATACGGATTACATATGCTAGCATGCTTGGCATAATGTATTTTAGAATATGTGTTTGTTTGTTTTCACCCAAAAAGTGAAAAATATGATCATTAGTAATATTTTCACTGGAAAAGGGGGAACATTGGTATTTTATGTTAATATTCATCTTTTACAGCAACAATGTACGTAAATTACACGGACAACTAATATTTCGCTGTAGTTTATCCTACTTTTTACAGTAGTTCACCTCATTGAGAGGCGGTAATCTCACTGGTTGTGTTCTATGTGCCACTACTAAGAATGATATCTGATTCAACACGTGTGAAATCCATTTGTACTGTGTAAGTAAATCAAAGTTGCTTCAATTCACGTTTACATCAACATTCTTCAGAGTATGTCATTCAGTTCATAAAAAAACGCTGCCTTCTCTAAAGATCCGTAGACGGACCTCTATTTTTATCTCGTTCATTCGTCCCCCTATCTCCTGCAGGATGATATCAGAGTTATCACACTCCCCGTTCTCATCTCTACATTCAAACCGTCTGTTTGCCCACCCCAGTTCCAGCATCTCCAGCTCCATCCTTCTCCTGCTGAACCACAGCAGCGGCTCTGGATGACAGATAATGGCCTGTCGTATCTTCGGCAATCTCAATATAACCCTTGGACCTTCCTCCATCATGTCGGTGATATCTGCCACCCATTTACGCTGCTGTTTATCCTGTAATCCACACGCTGCCATCAGATTACGCTCCGGAATCATGTAGTATGGAAGCTGTGTAGATGATATTGCAGTTCTGAGTGTTCCAAGAGCGTCATGTAGCCAATGGATCAAACTTCTTTCTTGAACTATTGCGGACGAATTGCTTTCAGCTTGCCAAAATATGACATTTTTCAGGACATAGGAGGTTATTTCTTTATTGTTTGGTTTCAGCACTTCTTTTACAATCATTTTTAAAATTACATACAGTTTTACCTAAGTTCCATTAAGATTGTAAACGAGTTCCGTTTCACCCATGTTAAAGCAAATCTTCCATTATAAGAAACTGTATTCACTTCCTTTAAAACTTACGGGGGTAACAAAAGATCCAAATGATACAACTTTCTGCACGACTGCCAGTGGCGGCCAATGTCGAGGTCATTGAGCCCATCTCTGCAGGATACTGGGGCAGTGACAGCGTTATGCATTCACCGCGTCTACCACAACAGGCGTTGTTGCTGTATCTAATTTCATTGGCCTCGCGTTCAAGCCGAACAAATTCTGAATATTTATAATGTGACAATCTATCCAGAAATAAGCCGCTGCTAAGCATAGCGTTCCCTTTTCCGTCATCACACACAGCATAATTATATGAAAATACAACCGACAGTGTGTAAAAAGGTCTCCCAGGGAAAATCTTGCAGTGTCCTGGGTATACACGTGTATCCATCCTATACACTTCTATGTCGCCTGGTATGGTATGTAGGGCGACTTCCGGTTCCACACAGAGGGCATGGTTAAGCACCAATACACAGTCAATGTCGCTTTCTAACGAGGAGGTCATCCCTCCGCCTTGCTACCAGCTGTGAAGGTAGTTGATTTACGGAATCTTGCGTTCAACAGCATATCTTTTACTCTGTCTCAATACGGAACTGTCTGATCTCCTCTCCGTATCCCGGCAGGTCCATGATATTGCAGACTTCTACAGACACACCTTCAACATGATTCTGAAAATATAAAAAAAAATCAATTATTGTGATGCGTTTTAAAGTCTTGTGTTTTTCTAGTATCATATTCCAGTATTGCCCATTTTGCTCTCATAAGATTCTACACATTTTGATATAAACTCTAATGTTTTTTTTTCCGAATGTTCATATGTATATCGATAAACTGAAATTTAATTAATTAATAACAATATATTGAATGATTTTATAATTATTCAATTCATTTCGCATTTATTAACCGATAACATTTACAGGTACTGTATAAAAATACTGAAAAGTATTTTCAAACTGCTTTCACGGAACGCATAATATGGACTCGAATTCAAACCAATATCATTTGTTGCAGACTATAACTACTGTTACAAACTAGCAGAATGTTGATTTAACCCTTTGCATGCTGGGAAATTTGTCGTCTGCTAAAATGTCGTCTGCTGAATTTTTAAAATAAGCATTTTCCTCGATTTTTTTCAAAGAATACTATCATAATAGCAAACAGTTTGGATCCTGATGAGACGCCACGTTCTGTGGCGTCTCTTCTGGATCCAAACTGTTTGCAAAGGCCTTCAAAATCCGGTTCCAGCACTCAAAGGGTTAACGGGGTTCCAGGACGTGGGATGTTGACAGGGTCTTGACCCGACCTTTTTTTGTAAGGAATCCAGGCTTGATAAGCCAGGAAGGGAAGCTCGTATATCTTTATTGTAATGTCACATCTAACAATTAGCCATCCTTTGAGGTATTGACGGGGAAACAAGTGTTTCATATCATTATATGATGTGTTAGCAGTCTCCAAATATGGTGATGGCGTTTCCGGAAGTCTCCAAATTTGGTAAGGGGTTTATTTAGAACTTGATTCTGGGGCTTATTCTAGAATTCGATTGGTCGAAAATTATGTCATTTTCATGGTTTTATTTAGAAATAGTTTACGTACGATTGGAACGACGCCCAAGCCCTCAGAACACATAAGGACTCTGAAACAAGTGGGTCGTGGTCTCAGATTATCGATATATTAAATTTTGGGTATGTAAGAAGGCATTGTACAGTAAGTTGATATTGTTACTCTATCGTTATTTTTTTGTATTCATATTTTTTGCATCTTTTCTAAAAGTGCTTCTCTGGTAAATTAATTGATACAGTCTGCATCGGATTTTACTAAATTGAAGTGAATTGTAGCCTTGCAGTAAAAAGTATGTCCTCCGATCCCGATCCTCGAAATCTCTGTACTTAAGACAGTAGAAAACTCGACAATTACACACGGTATAAGATGGCCACGTGTTTATACTTGATTATTCCGTCGTGGTATGCGATCCGTATATAATTAATCCATTCGCATTGAGCCCGGGCTGTAGTCTTCTTTGTTTCGTTGAACGACATATTTTCAAAATAACACACATAATGTATGTTTATTCGTTGTTATCTTCTTAGATTCCAACCTAGTTTAGAAAGAAATGAAGCACATGTGTTTGACATCTAACGGGTGGGCTGCAGTATGGCTTTCGTTGACCATGAACTTTGCATGAAAGTGATCTTTTCGTTCTTAACCGTTATGATTCTAAACTATTGTTGTAATATTTGAAAAGTTACGAAGGCAGACTGGTTTAACAATAGAGATCTACCTAGAATTATAATAACGTCTAGTCGACTAAGAGTTTTGAAAGCAGAAACCTGTGGTGTCACTATTTGTAATGTGTCTGAAGTGTCATCAGTCCAATATATAGAATTAATTTATTTTCTTAGACATGTTTGCATCCGAAAGATGTTTTGGTAATTCATAAATGAGGGGTATATTTGTTCATATACATGTATATTTAATATGAGGTGCCAATTGGAAATAGAGCACTGGATTTTGAATAAAACTTCGTTTCTGCCAATAACTAGAAACTTACCTTCGGAAGTAAAAAGCACCGTCGCCAACAAAGATTGCGGTTGTTTAAGAACATGGCCAACGCCGAGCCACACATGTAACCCAAGACCTACGAATAAACGCAAAAGTGAAGCTGATCATTACAGGAATACAAATAAAGTTAAGGAAGATCATTTACCGAATTTTTGCAGGCGCAACTAAGTTTTTTTGGTTAAGGGTAGGGGCGTTTCGACCATGATTGTTTTATTTAGCGTTTAATTTCTTGAAGTGGTTTACTGGAGAAACAGATCAATAGATTTTTTTTTAATATATCATTTAAAACAAATATCATTCACAAGCATAAGTTGTGCATCAACAGTTCTTATGAAGTCACAATGCACACAGCACAAATGTATTTATCCAAAAACACACCTGATAAAAGTACACCGTCAATTTAATCGTAATAAAACTCACTGGAAAAAAACCCGTCGGGACACAAAAACTCTCTTTAGGACATTTTACACCGAATTGTAATGACCTCTGAGTTTGAAAGACAATTTGGAGAATCTTTTAAATGCGTTATAAAATGGCGCGCTTCAAGCAGCTGAATTAATTGTGGAATACATAGCACTTCACTTTAATGGAGTTGAAGTACATGAAATCAGATACGCATCAAACAAGTCGTATCTTTGATATTATGCACTCAGTAAAGACGGACGCATTGGGGCTGGCTGCGACTGGGAGATTGAGTGATTTAACGATAGCTACGTCAACAATTGTCTTAAATCGGAGACTCATGTCGGATGTTACAGTCTTCCGCGATGGACCTATTGTGGGTATATCGTCTGTCCTCAAGCGGTCCCACTGGATGCGACTCTCGCTCGTTCTGTGTGCAACGTAGATAATTAATATAGTTTTGAGATCGAGAGCTGAGGCAATGTACACGTCTTTGTTAGGCCATACAAACTCTCGTCTAGGAGTTTCATGACATTTCATCAAACCTGGGTTTGCGAGGGTACTAGCGATGACTTTGCGTTTGTCTCGTAATGCGCTGTGTATACAGTCTTCATAGTCAATATAAATAACTGTATGAGCAGGAAAATAACTAGCTGCAGTAAATAAAGAGATAAGAACTAGGTGACTTGTCCCTGTGGTGTCATACAATTTAAGTAGGTTTGATCACTTAAATTACTTCCGGTCATTGTCATTCGTAATCCGTTTACCTAAAGATTTTTTTTTCTTTTTTGATATTCATATGAATGTAATGTATTATACTCTGAACCAATAAATATGTTTAAACTAAAGAAAGATCATTTATATTGTT
The DNA here is from genome assembly GCA_007657795.1 of Dreissena rostriformis. NCBI lineage: Eukaryota > Metazoa > Mollusca > Bivalvia > Myida > Dreissenidae > Dreissena > Dreissena rostriformis. The sequence goes on from VMBQ01002277.1 coordinate 17,287, forward strand.
CCACATTATATATTGCATACATCCCTCACGTCTTGCGCATAATGTATGGTCACTTCAGTTCATAAAACAAAGGAAGTTATTGATTTCCATTTTTAATTAACAATCAATTCGCTGAAGTGTTATCCTGTTCGCGGAAGTGTTGTTATTATTGAGAGATAACAAGAAAATAGACGGTTTAACTATTCGTTGAATTGAATATAAACTGTGACAGTTTGCGGACGATCCCACTATTTAATTAGACGATACTGAACCATCCTTAAATGAAACACTTACGCACGAGTGATCGATTCTTAGATTAAATTTGATTGGCTAATAACTTGTGTGGTTAACATCTTCATATTCACCACAGAGTTCCGATCGGGAAGACGTGTTTTTCAGCCATTTTTGTTTTAATAAAATTCTTTATTTTGTGTCTTCTTTCGTCAGAAGGTATGTTAAAGTACTTATCTACTTGCTCGGATCATTTGTTACAGTTTGCGCGTATTCTTTTGTTTACGTTTACTTCCTTATTCCTCGACCCAAGTTGGTATTGTTTGTAAAGTTGCTATTTAACAGACAGTTAAACAGAAAGAAACGCGAAGTCGGAAGTCTACTTGCTCGAATCATGTGTCACAGTTTGCGCGTATTCCTTTGTATACGTTTACTTCCTTATTCCTCGACCCAAGTTTGTATTGTTCGAACTTCGGTATATTTTAACAGACAGTATTTCTCTCTTTTTCCCTGCTATTTTAGCATGTTATAACTATGTTTTGTTTTCACTGTATCACGTTATTAACTTTCAGTTCTCACCGATGGACAAACGAGACTGTTAAGAGTTAGTGAAGACGTTAAAGAAGTCAGAACCACATTCTGGTAAGTGAGCTGTGCGATTCGTGTACGTTATAATGTAATGTAATGATGTTTAGTGCAAATGCAATTTGTTTTATGTATTTATGTATATTGTAATTGTATGCTGCGTCTTATGCGCTGTTTATATTCATAGAAGATGCATTCTTATGTAAAACTGTTTTTATGCTACCCAAATATATATATGGGGGCATATAGTTGCCAGTTGGTCCTTCCTTACTTCCTTCCGTCACACTTTTTTTTTATTAGTTTCTCATAGCACGTTCAATAGTTTACCGATCTCTTACATATTTGGCATGTAGGTACCTTGCATGGATCTCTACCTTTTTATGAGGCTTGAGGTAACTGGGATCAAGGTCAATGTCACCGAGGCTAATTATAGATTTTCTCAAGGTCACACTTTTTTCCCACACAATTAACCCATATATCGACAAAGCATCATCAGAACAGAACAGAACAGAACAGAATGGTTTATTAAGACTTAAGCATTACAAGCTCATCGTCATTCAAATACATATACAATTACAGCATGAAGTAAATACAAAATAAACAAAATATACATCATTAAAAAAAAGAAAAAGAAAAAAAGAATCAGAGCAATTTACAATAAATGGATTCAATGATTTCGTGTTTTCGTGAGGATGTTATTACACTTATAACACTTATTGGAACAAACTTTCAGTTGTTTTGTTTGTTTTTAAAGAAAAAAACAACAAAAAAAACATTAATATGAAGGACAGATATAATTGCATAAATCCGACTTTATACTTGTATGTCTTTTTTCATTCGTATTTAAATAATTTAAAAAATAAAATTTTGGGAAAAGCTGATAATGTATCACTATCTATATACACTTTTCAATTTAATCATACCCCAACTTTGACCATCTATGCGAGTCTTATATAAAGATGATCTAGAGAGATAAATGCGATAAAATTACTTTAGCAACAATTAAACAATACATTCAAAAATAAAAAAAAAAACAAACAAACAACAACACAAAATATACACATACATGAACATTGAACAAGACTTGGGTATGTGAACAATTGTAGGTAGCCTACTTGATCATTTTTAAACTATTGACATTAACATGTCTCTTAGTTGAAAGGCTTTATGGCAGTATGTCGCTAACTTTTTTAAAATAGTTTTATTTTCGCTCTGCATTAAACGTACATATTTAAACATACTCGTATGGTTATAGAAATATTTTGAAATATATTCTTTCCGAANCGTCACATTCGAGATATCGTTTTCCTCTTTCGTATAATATATTCGACAGTAACTAATATGATCAAAAAGATAATTTTGTCTGTGTATATGCAGTAGTTCATATTCCGTAAATGAAGTCAATATTGTTTTGCCTTTACTCTGCAGAGGCTTTCAGCGATGAGAGGTACGTCAACAAGATACAAGAAGGTTGTCTCCAGCTCGAGAAGCTTAAGTTTCATCTTGTTTCTATTTATGGCAATATGAATATCGTTTTTATATGCATGATTAATCTCTTGAATTGGGTTATGTAGTTCACATATATTGAATACTTAATGTTAATATTCAGAATATGTAAATTCAAGGACATGAAACATAATATTACCCTTTCCATTCATCAGAACAATAATCGTGGGGAAATAAAGTAATAACTTGCTTAACATTTGCATATACAGAAAACACATTACAAGGAAATACTTAATAAAGGAAGAACTTTCCCCAACCCGTATTGTGACCATGAACATGGGACTTGGGTTTTCATGTTATACTCTATTATGTCTCACCTTGATATTGCCCTCTTCTGCAATTTCTATTAAAACAGCCTTCTGCTCTGTTCAGTGGGTAATCATAAAACTAACATTTTCCATACCAGCGTATAAAAAATATAACATATAGCCATCATTCCACACTGAACCAATGAGACTTGAAAGAGGATTGATGAAATGACTCAGAAAGAGTGGGAAAGAGACACTAAGGTACATAATTATTTGAAACATCGTCATGACTGAAATTAAATAACAAGTCAAGGAGTTGCATCAGGTTAATTATGTGTATCATGTTGCATTACGTGTCACTAAACATCCATATATTAACAGTATCAATGTATAACTTGACCTGTGTGTTTTTGATTCCGTAATCTAGAACGTATAAATGTAATCAGAGCAGGATGTGCGTAAAATGATTTCTAAAAAACAACTGAACCTGTCTGGCTGTAGCAATATTACTGACTTATACTGCGACATCTCAAATGTTTACTATTCAGCAGGATACATATTGGCCACAGCAAAGAATTGTTTTCCGATTCAATCAATTAGATTGTTGCATGGTTATTGTTCCATTTTTGAATGGCAACATATACTTTCCAATAAGTACACTATGCCAATTATTCAACTTACGTAACCTTTCACTTAGTTATACATTTAAAAAACAAGCATATTTTTTAACGAACTACACAAACGGTTAACAAGGATTTACCAAAAATACAAAAACACTTAGTTTTTATACCAAATGTCATGCTAAATTAAAGATTTGCACAATTTTTACGCACAGTTGCTTAAGATATACCCAACATGGCTGTATAGATTGAATCGGAAATGGCGGCCATCTTGAAATTGGCCGCCATTTTGAATAGAATTTTTGAGTGGCTAACGATTTCTATCAAAAGTGCATATCAAACTGAGTGTTCATGCAAAATTTCATGCTTGCATACAGATTTGCAAGATTTGTATGCTAATTCTCCTAGCCATCTTGATCTTGTAATAAAGTATGATGAAATGGATTCAAATGAAAAGTGTTTTAGTCTTAATCTCACTCAATGAACTCTGGGTAACATAGTTACTAAAGGTTAATCCGTGCATATTTGGAAAATTACTTGCTGATTAAAAGGTATAAATATTATTTTAATATTTCCATTCAGAACATTAAAGAAGAGTGCAATGTATGATATTTACTGGATCTTAGTCATTGTTTACAACTTCCAAACGAAAGTGCATAAGTCAATTCGCCTGTATTATTTTAGTCATAGCACAATCTTTGTTTGGAACAATCTATCTCAGGAAATTGTGACATGTACTACCGTCATTTCGTTGTAAACACAACTAGACCAATTATTATGGGATAAGAGCTTTGACATTTCTGAAGTGTTTTGGTCAAGAAACAACACTTTCTTCTAAAGAAATTTTGTCTTTTCTGAGTGGACATGTCTGCAGAAGAAGTATTACATCCTAAAACTAGCTAAAACTATAACCATTTAACATATATATATGGGGAGCATTTAGTTGCCAGTTTGTCCTTCCTTACTTCCTTCCGCCACACATTTTTTATTAGTTTCTCATAGCGCCTTTAATTTTATACCGATCTATTACATATTTGGCATGTAGGTACCTTGCATAGACCTCTACCTTTTGATGTGGTTTGAAGTCACTGGGGTCAAGGTCAAGGTCACCGAGGATTATAATAGATTTTCTCAAGGTGTCACTTTTTTCCACATAATTAACCCATATATCGACAAAGAATCATTGGGGAGCATCCATCAGTTTAACTGATATCCTTGTTTTCAATGTGTGCTATGTTGATGTTAATATGGCAACCAGCTGGAACTAGAATTCATTTTATATCTAGACGTGTCTTTGTCATTATAATACATACTGCATAGTTATTATTTTCAGATTGCCTACTTNGTTTGAGGTCACTGGAGTCAAGGTCAAGGTCACCGAGGCTAATAATAGATTTTATCAAGGTCGCACTTTTTTCCACACAATTAACCCATATATCGACAAAGAATCATTGGGGAGCATCCATCAGTTTAACTGATATCCTTGTTTTCAATGTCTGCTATGTTGATGTTAATAAGGCCACCAGCTTGAACTAGAATTCATTTTATATCTAGACGTGTCTGTGTCATTATAATACATACTGCATAGTTATTATTTTCAGATTGCCTACTTACTTCGAAACTTACATGTACCTATATAATTAAAAACTGAACAACTTCAGATATTGTGATCTTGTAATATAGTATGATGAAATGGATTCAAATGAAAAGTGTTTTAGTCTTAATCTCACTCCATGAACTCTGGGTAACAAAGTTAGGTTAGGTTAATCCGTGCATATTTGGAAAATGATTTGCTGATTTAAAGGTATAAATATTATTTTAATATTTCCATTCAGAACATTGAAGAGAGTGCAATGTATGATATTTACTGGATCTAAGTCATTGTTTACAACTTCCAAACCAAAGTGCTTAAGTCAATTTGCCTGTATTATTTTAGTCATTGCACAATTTTTGTTTGGAACAATCTATCTCAGGAAAATGTGACATGTACTATCGTCCTTTCGTTGTTAACACAACTAGACCAATTATTGTGGGATAAGAGCTTTGACATTTCTGAAGTGTTTTGGTAAAGAAACAACACTTCCTTCTTAAGAAATCTTGTCTTTTCTGAGTGGAGATGTCCGCAGAAGAAGTGTTATATCCTTTAACTAGCTATAACTATAACCATTTTGAAACTCTTATTTTTTACCTCATGTATTGGTCGAGGGCCAATGTACAATTTCAATAACCTTATTACCAACATAATACCAAAGCGGTTAGTTTAACTTTTAAGTACCGAATTAATAATCGGCCCATTAATTTATGTGTATGCATGCCTTTATTATCCCCGTCAAATTGTTTGAAGGGGATATAGTAATAGTCTCCGTCCGTCTGTCCGTCCGTCCGTCCTTCCGTCCGCAACTTTCTCCAGAGCATAACTCCAAATCTATTCAATGGATTTACTTTAAACTTAGAATATAAACAGATGGCAACTAGGAGAAGTGCAGTGACCAAGAACCATAACTCTATTTACCTTAGTGTTTGAATTATCTCCCTTTATCTAATTTCAAAGTAATTTTTTGTCCGGAGCAGAACTCTAAATCAACTGAAGGGATTTACTTGAAACTTGAAATATAAACAGATGGCAAGTAGGAGAAGTGCAATGACTAAGAACCAATACTCTATATACCTTAGTGTTTGAATTACCTCCCTTTATTTAATTTCAAAGTATTTTTTTTTACCGGAGCATAACTCTAAATCTACTGAAGGGATTTACTTGAAACTAGAAATATAAACATATGGCAACTAGGAGAAGTGCAGTGAACATGACCCATAACTCTATCGACGTAGTTTTTTTTAATTATCTCCCTTTATTTAATTTTATAGTTTCTCTACAGCATGACTCCAACACTATATAACTAATTGATCCTTGAAATATAAATAGATAACACATGTGCCATGTTTTACAAATATTATTTTACTCTTTAAAACAAATGTTCTCATACAAGCAAACACATTTCGGCCATGTTAACATGGCTCTGGTTTGCCCATTTATGAAATGGACCACATTATATGGTTAGTGTTTGCTCTCAGGACATTTTTATTTAGAATTGATACATGTATAAATAAAACATATATTGTACTGTAGTTGGAAAGCTTTATCATAATTGTAGTCTTTAAACACATCTCCTTAATATTGGTTTCCGCATTGTACACTGCAAATGACGCAACGCCTGGAAAGGTAAAAATAATCCCACAGCAGCAACATACTAAAGTGAGATTAGAAAAAGGTCATCAAGGGCGAGTGTCTTTTGATGATAGCCTACTTTTATTTTGTATTTGTTAAACAACCAAGTGTCTATGGAAATTTTATAGAGTATAAAGGTTCAGTGGTTAGCAAGTATTTTATGTACAAAACATGCAATTATTTCAGGAAAGTTTCCATTTACTATGAATTTATTAATATTTCTTTGTACTTGGTTTCAAGGGTTCTTTAAATCTTTGAACCACTACCATAGTTGTCAACATCGAATTATTTGTTTTGTTATAAACAATGAATACTTATCTCATTAAAGGGACTCGATTCACAGCTTTTGTTGTTTCGACAAAATGAAATAAACTATTTTTACTAACACATTTATCAGATATGAATAACCTTAACTAAGTATAATAGCTATACAAATTGTTTAATAAAGTATATCAGAGTCGCCGATATATAAACCCAGGACTTCTGGAACCAAAAGCTAGTGTGCTACCACTGCATCACGCTGACTGTATTAATTGTCAGCAAATGAAAACTGTAAGTTATAATTGCATTTTCTTTTCTTTATAATCAAGTGAAAGTGCCACACACGCTTTATAATTTTATACATTTTGAATGATGATTATCAATTTATTAACCAATTTGTTTTACCATTCTTCTTAGTCAGGAGTGTTATTTCGTTGTTTTTTTTTAAGAAAATGTATACATTCTCTTTTGCATTTGTTGCAATAATTATTTTACAAACATCCTCCATTTATCAAACTGGAAACAAGTCCCTTTAAAGTGTGCTCTTATAAAAAATGTTTAATTGGGGAGGACAATGCTGTTGACTGATTTTGGACTTCGAGATGTGCATAACCTAGTGACAAACCTTGTAAAACAGACATACAAATAAAGAACCTAGTTTAACTTTACAACAAGATTTATTTATAAAAACCTTTTCTACCCTGTGGACAATGCTAGCAAATTATGCGAGTTCGCAATTAACCACACATTACCAAGGGAACCTTTTTTTCATATTGATGATGGAAGACACTACCGATTTCGGCTCATTCTCATTTAAATTAGTTATTCACTGATTTGGCAATCACCGAGATTCTGTGAGAGTCGTTCGTTCTTTCGATAGACTTCATTGTCTACAAAACGACACCATTTGCTGCAACCCAGTCAGCAAAGAAATAACAAACACATTTTCAATGACCGATTTGGATTGGAAGATTGAAAATGACAGCCGATGACATTGCTCATTACCTATATTATACTAGTGCTCTTATGCTCTTAGAACAATATGCAGATAATACTGCAAGTGTTATACGGGGCGAGGTATACAAATCAGATTTTTCTGGCCGCTAATGAGATATGCGGAATCGGTTATCCATCCTCACCCCCATTTTTTTACAAATTTACACGAAATTACCCTTGGGTCGATAAGATCCGCGGAAATATCACACCTCTGCATATACAAACGCTACAAGAGATCTATTGTACAATGAACATAGATGATAAATTGTTGAGTTAACTATATATCGAAAGCAAATGTCAAATACCTATAAATAGCAATTTAGAAGCTATTTGATAATGATATTATGCAACATTCCAATAGTTCGAATAGGTTGCCTATTTAAACAGCACAGTCTCTTTTCTTTTTCTTTAGATTTGTTTTTCACAGTAATGTTTTTTTGTTATTATAACAACAGCTATAGAATCAACCACTTATACCACTTAAAGTACCACCAGCAAAATTGATACCTAACTACTACAACATGAATTATAGCTATCACTGACAGTGATTTATAGTTTTATACCCCATTTGACACTAATGCAATGGCCTGAACATCAGTGTTGTGTTTTGACTTTTCATGTTCAAGTATGACTTTCAAGGTAGCAATGTGGTTTGTGTGCAGATTAAATACCATATATTTTTGCCTAATATGTGTGCCATGTTATTTTGGAATCCATCAATGCCTTGTGGTTATAGAGCGGACAAGCTTTATTTTAACCAAACAACTGCTGTTGTTTGACCTTTGATCTGTTAGCATGAACTTGACCTTGAAGATAGCCATAGGTGTATAGTGCTCAACACACCGGCTCATAGAGGTATTCATTTGTGGCAAGTTACTAGTATTCTGATTGTCTTAAAATTTTTGAATTGTAGTTTGACGTTTAATCTTAAAGTTTAACCTTGATCTTGAAAATAGCTACATGGTTCTTGCAAATGACACACTGTCTCATATAGGTGAACATTAGTGCCATCTTATTTTTAAATCCTTAAATGCATTCACATAAGTTACAGTCCGGACAGATTTCAGAACAAAAAGACAAAAAAAAACTTATGGGACAAAGTGATTCTTATAA